>CAJQUW010010389.1:0-12957 GCA_907163375.1 Prostheceraeus crozeri
GAGACTGTCTGATATTTCTGCCCGCAAAATCCATGATATAATGCTATTGTATGTAACTCTTGAGAAGTCTATGAATATTGCAATTATTGATCAGTGTTACTCACAGATAATGGAGATGAAGAAATCTTTGATTGACTTTTATTGAAGTCTATGAAAGTTTGCTCTCTCAATAGATGGTAATTCATGAAAAGTTTGAAAATCTATGAATGTTTCCAAATGTGGATAGATTTGAAATTCAGATTTCTATCTAAAAATGATTTGAAATATCCATTCACCAATTCATTCATTAATGGATTCTCAAGCTGGAGTGACGGACGACGGTTCATGGCTATCTGGTACGGTGAGAATTGTGTGTGAAATTGGCGGGCGTATAATGGTGCATTATATACCCTCCAGTGCTGGGCAATAATGCATTTCAAACTCATTTCAATCATTTCTATGACCTCCAAAGCCATCGAGAGTGAAATACAGGGTGAACATAAAAGAATACACCAACTTTAAAAATTTATTGTGACAAGACTAAGCAACGCACGAGGTTCGGTGAGGTGTCATTTGTAAGACGACGTTCTGAAGTTACATCTTTGTCCTACCACAGCTAAGGTAAAATTTACTTTTCTCAAACCACAGTCGGCCATCGATTAAATTAATGTCTTCTTGAGTTAATTTTAGTCGTGTGGGACACTCTACCCGGTACGCGTACGTACGGTTGCATTAAGTAAATTTTATATTTATCCCTTGGGTATTCCCATGAATTGATGCGTGGTCAGGTAGTTACAATCGCGATCGAATGGGACTCGTCTTTAATTTAAATTTTCTCGCGACCCATAAGTCATTTTTTGATCATTCTTCAACATGATTTATAGCGAAACAAAAAGCCTTTTGTGTTATTCAATTCTGCAAATCTGAATCGACAACAATGTTCAACGCACCTTTCGTTTGCAGTTTGGGGTGAGCCCACCTGATAGAAAAGAGATCCTTACGATTGGTACCGACAATTTCGTAGAGACTGGATGCTGTGTAAAGGCAAGAGCCAGGTAGACTGAATGATGGAGGAGAGCGTGGAGCGTACGCTATCTAGGTGCTTTTCTCGAAGTCCACGAAAGTCAATCGTCGTGCCAGCCTGAACTGTAAATGCTCAATCTACGGTGTGGAGGTTTTGCGAAAGATTTGAATATGAATATCGTACAAATTACAGCACCTACAAGTAGAACAAAGTGGTGATACATGGAACAGAGAGGTGGTTAAGTTGAAAGGGGAAAGGGTAGTGCATGAATGAGAGGAAGATAGTAATTTGGGGGGAAAGATTGAAGTAATGAATTAGTTAATGAAGGAAAATTAAGAGGTGAGGTAAAAGATAACGAGAGGTATGAAAAAAGGATTAATTTGAAAATTTTAGACTTTATAATGAAGTTGTTTTTTTTTTATTTTTATTTGTTTTTTTTGTTTTTGTTTTTTTGCAATTTCATTCTTCGAACGACTGAGTCTTTGGATGTCTCTTTCATTTCGAAGTCGTATTCTCGATGAAGCTCTATTTCCACGTGACAGGGAAGGTGAACAAGCACAACGTACGTATATGGTTCAGACTGAGAATCCTCACGAATCTGTGGAAACTTGTACGAGACTCGCCGAAAGTATAAAGTGTTCTGTGCTATCTCGCAATCTTCGGTTTTTGGTCCTTTTTTTTTGAAAACTCTACTGTAACAGGTTTACCTCGTACTTTGAGATGCTTGTTCATTGGTTTGATTGCCTCAATCTAGGAGGAACATGCTGGAAACTTTTATTTTTCAGCAAGAATGGGGCACGCGCCCTCACTGGCATTCTATCAGTCCTGACTAGTACTTGAATGATCATTATTTCCTCAACGCTGGATTGGACGTCTATAACTTCATTCAAATAAACAATGGATTTGGAACGTTTATAGGGCCTATGGATTAACAAAAGGTTGGTATCGTAAAATCGTCTTTTATTTAATTAAATACTTGATGGAAATAAGGTAGGACTTACACTTAAAAAGTTTGCAACGAGTTGTCGGTTATAAAATGAATAATATAATATCATGCATTTTTTAGCCAAAAATTAATGATCCAAAATTTTATTTCAAAATACGGTAAACTCATTCTCGAAAGTTATATTACACTCTGATACCGCGCTGCCTCTTCATAGAGTAAAACGGCAGCAGAATGGTAAGTTATCATACAAGCAGTTTCAAAGTTTAAACGGATCAACGAATTATAATTCACTGGACCATTAAACATAGCATAGGAGAAATATAGTCAAATGTGCAACGCTGAGGCTAAAGGGTATACATGAAAGTTATAATACTGGTGAAAAGCATTTAAGTAGAATGCAAAAAAATAATGAAATACATGATGCAGGAATATGAATCAATTAATGGAATTAGGCGAACAAAATTTTGTTGAAAAACTTAAGAAAATTAATGTCATTGCTTATTGGTAGTTAAAAAAAAACTTCAGAACGTCGGTTCTTTCTTATGACACCTCACGAACCTCGTGCCGTTTGCTTAGTCTGTGTCACAATAAATTTTTAAAGTGGGGGTATTCTTTTATGTTCACCCTGTACAATGCAGTTTCTAGTTCAGTGCAATTTCAATGTAAATTCACCTCGGTCAATAATGCCAGCGGGAACGACATTAACGTCCTTAATTAATGAAGAAATCGACATGGTTTTTCATCTTTCATTAGGTTGGAGCGAACGTTTCCTTGATGCTAAACTAAATCTTTATTCAAATAAAGATCAATGCATTCTAATGCTTCTACATCGCCACCCCGAATTAATTTCAAGCAAAGAATGCAATGGGCGAAGAACTTAAGAGGGATGAATCACATCACTTCTCGGAACAGTATCAGGAATCCTTCAATTACACTGGCAACTCACAACTGATAACTTGCAACTTAAATTGTAACTGGAAAATTTTAACTTTAATATAAATGATGTAATGCAGACATCTACTTCAACTCTTTAGAATTTCACCTCAACCCCCACAACCGGAACTAACCATCTGAAGCGACAGATTCCTCATTACAGCAAATCATGATGGCAGGCAGCTAATCTTTCATATATTGAGGGTCTGGTTCACTTAACAGGACGCTGACTTCTCAGATAAAGACAAGGCAAAGTTTTCAAATATTGCTTTAGGCCGCCTTTCACTGTTTCATGACTACCACAGTTACCAATTCTTTAGATGACTTCCGGGTTGGACAAAGCTTATTCAGATGTATGTTGGCTTAGCTGCAATTCACGGTAGTAGTTCATATTCCTATGTTCATTCCAAACTTCTAGTGTTGGTTCTCACTCCCGAACATTACAGATTTGTCCCTCATTTCCTGCCTCATTAAATACATGTCATTGAGCTTGTCTTAATGACGGACCCCATGTCACATAATGCATATGTCACAATTAATGGCGTTATGTCACATACCTGATGTCACATAATACAGAGATGGGACATGTGATTGGATCATGAGTCATCGTTCGTTACTCTGATTGGTTGATTCGAATTCAAGTCATTACGTACTCAACTACATTAAACTGTACTGTCAAGTGTCGTGAATAATTCACACTCCTCGAATCTGTTGATAATTGCCAAGCATCGACCTTTCCACAAATTCGTATGGTAGCTATGAACAGTGGTCATCTCTTTCTTAATATCCTCAGTGGATAAACAACACAAAATCTGAGTGTTAGGGTTTGTTTCCCGGCAATTTCCCGAAACCGAGGATTTCCCGGGAAAATTATTTCGAGAGTGGTCACGGGATAATACATAATATTTGTGGGTGGGTGGGACTGCTGTGTTAGGGGCAGACGGACGTGGGGTGGTGGAGGTTTGCGGGGGTATTCTATTTTATTTCGGGGGGGGGGGGGGTGGGTGGGGGGGGGGGTGGGGGGGGGGGGCGGGGGGGGGTGTGGGGGGGGGGTGGGTGGGGGGTGTTGGGGAGGGGGGGGGGGGGGGGGGGGTGGGGGGGGGGGGGGGGGGGGTGTGGGGAGGTTTTGGGGTGTGTGTTGGGGTTGGGTTTTTGTTGTAGTTTTTTTGATGGTAAAAGAAGATAAAAAAATGTTATGAATATTCTCCATCCATGTTTTTTTCATATATTTTAATCATAATCTGTGTAAATCCTTTGTTTTACACATTATACTTTCTTAATTACCACAATCTTTTTTCTTTTATACTTAATAATCAAATTAATATACTAATTTTTTTTTATATATACTTTCTGTAAATTTTTCTTTATTATATAATTCTTTCCATCATATTTACTTTACTTTTTTATTTTTCAAATCTTTATATATTTTTAAAATATAAAATTTATTTTTATTATCTAATTTTCCTTCTCTCAATTATACATTTTATTAATATTTAAACATTTTTTTATCTTATTTTCCCATTAATATCATATAATTACTTACTTTTTCTTAATTAACTGAAAAATTATAATAGGTGTACGCAGTAGTTTGTAGGTTGGTTTATTTGGGGGTACAATGAAACATTTATTTTTTAAAGTTGGCGAAAGTTAGTAGGGTTTGTAATGATAAGATAAAGTAAATAAGGTTAGTCTACAGCAATGTAGATTTTATGTTCGCCTCTTTTAATTGAATTAAGTAGTAGGGAGACTGGGGTTGTCGTATCGTTTGGGTGTTGATTGTTTTGGGTTTGTATTGGGGAGATTGTTTTGTTGGTGTTTTTTTTTTTTTTGGGTGTTGTTGGGGTTGGTTTTTGTTTATTTTGTATGTTTTTCTGGTGTTTTTTGTTGGTTGTTTTGGGGAGTTTGTGGGGTTGTGTTGGGTTTTTTGTTGGTGCTTGGTTGTTTGGGGTTTGTTTGATTGGGGTTGTTTCAGGTTGGTTTGTTGGTTTTTGATTTGAGGATGTTTGAGAGTGGGGGTTTTTTGAGGGGTTCGGTTGTTTTTTGCTTAGGTTGGGGTTTGGGGTTTTATGGTGTTGGGGTTTTTTGGTTTGGGGGGCTGTTTTTTTTTTGTGGTTATTTTTGATTATTTTTGGGGTTTGTGTTTTTTGGGGGTGGGATGATGGGTTTGGGATGTTGTTGGGTTTTTTGGGTTGCTTTAGGGGGGGGTAGGTTGGGGGGTTTTTGGGTTTTTTTTGATTTTTGGGTTTTTTTGGGTCGTCTTTGGGGTTGTTGTTGGCGTTGTTTTGGTTTGTATTGGTGTTTTTTGTTGGGGTGGTTGGGTGGTTGTGGATTTATCGTTATGTTGGTTTGGTGTGATGTTTTGTTTTGTATATTCTTTTCTTTGTTGGTGTTGGTTGCGGTTGGGTTGTTGTGGTTGGTGGTTGATTATATTGTGGTGGGGGTTTTTTGTTTGGTGTGTGTAGTTTGAGTTTTTTGTGGTGTGTGGATTATTTTGATGGTAGGTTTGGTGTGTTGGGATTTTTTGTTGTAGGGGTCTGTGGGTGGTGGTGTTGTGGTTGAGTGAATGGGGGGGAAGTGTGTTGTATTGTTGGTTTGGCGGTGGTTGGTGGTTGGGTTGGGGTTTTGGGTTTTTCGTTTGTTGGTGTTGTTTTTTGTGGGTTGTTGTTTGTGGGGTTGTTTTGTGTGTTGGGTGTTGGTATGGTTTTGGTGTTTGTTGGGGTGTGTTGGGGTTTGTTGGGATGGTGGGTTTGTTGGTGTTTTTGTTTTTGTTGGGGGGGTTTATGGTTGGGTGGGGGTTGGTTGGGTTGGTGTGGGTGTTTTTGTGTGTTTTTTGGTTGTTTGTATTTTGGGTGTGTTTTGTTGGGGGTTGTTTTTGGTTGTGTTTGTGTGGTTTGGGGATTTGTTTGGGTTTGTGGTTGGGAGGATTTGTTTATATTTAGTATTTGGGTGGGTTGGGGGGGGTGGTTTGGCTGGGTTGGTTTTGTTGTTGGGTTGGGTTGTTGGGGTTTGCTTGTTGTTGGTGTTGGGGGTTTTTGGTTGTTGGTGGGTTTTGGTCTTTTCGTTTATGGAGTTATGGGGGCGTGTGGGGGGGGTTTGGGATTGGGTTGTGATTTATTTTGTGTGTGTTTTTGGTCCTTTTGGGTCGTTTGCGGGCGATTTGGGTTGGTTGGTTTTGAATGTTTGATTTGGGGATTGGGGTTGTGGGAGGGTGTTTTTATTTTTTTGGTTTTTGTACTTGTTTTTGTTTTGGTTTGGTTGGGTTATTTGGTCTTGTTGGTTTTGATGTGGTTTTTGAGGTTTGGGGGTAGTTTGTTGAGCGTGTTGATGGGTTGGTGTTGCGGTTAGGTTTATGTTTTTGATGGGTTGTTATTGTGGATCGTGGGCGACGGGGTGGTTGGGAGTTTGTGGTGGGGTTGGGGTTTGAGTATTGGGGGGTTTGTAGTTGTGGTGGGGGGGTTTGTTTTGTTGGCTTGGGGGTGTTTTGGTTGGGAGTAGGTTTTGTGTTTTGTTGGAGTTTATTGGTTTAAAATTAAGGGTATTTATTGTCTAGGGTTTTTTAGTTATTTTTTTTGTTTAGTTTTTAGTGGTGGATTTGGGTGCGTTGTGGTTCCTTTTATTGTTGGGGGTTTGTTGGTTATATGTATTTAAATGTGGACTCTATGTTCCATATGGTGCTGACATTTTTGATAATTAATATTGTAAAATGAAATTATACTGAAGAGTTAAGAAATATTGGAAAATAAGTTTACATGTAGTATTTCGTAGGGAGTATGTTTCTTTGAATTGAAATTAAGATATTGAGTATATGAATGGACGATATGTCTTTAATGTACACCGTAATTATCAACAAGTGTTTAGTGGAATGCAAGAATGTTTGGATTGGTATGTTGGCTCAGATAGATATCAGAATTGTATTATGAAGTAAATTGTATGGTTATTAAAACATTAACAACTGTAATTGGAAGGAACTGTCGACTTCAGATTTTCTATTGTCTTAACGACGCCAATAGTAAAAACGCACTATAAAAATTCAATTATTATCAAATACAGTAGAACCCACGCTTATGGACGGAAACTCTTGGGAGTTATAAAACGTACTCCTCTTGCAGGCACGGACAAAAATTCCTATGAGGTGTCTATATAAAATGCCTCGGTTGTATAAACGGACTCGGTTTATAAGCGAAACTCTTTTCAATGGGTCCACAGGAGTCAAAAATTTTGATTTTTTAACAACGTACTTAGGGATGTAAACGTACTTAAGTATTCTGAATCATCGAAACGAACGCTGACACAATTCTACAATAACTTGCTTCGGCGTTGATGATGGTCAGCAAAAGCTCTTGGTCATTGGCTCGAGAGTGAGGACAACTTTTGAGTGTCGAATCCGTCCCAATGAGCAATCGATAGAAAGTTGAACTGGAATTAAGGACATTGTTCTGTCAATGGTGTTCTTCTTAACGAGTCACCACTTGCGCTCGTTTACTATTGTTTTTTAGTCATTCAGATTTGTTAGATACTTGTTCAGAAATATTGCATATTTTTTCTTACACAACAGAGGAATTGTTTAAGGACACTATGACTGTTTTCTCGAGTAGGCGACGATCTTACATGTAGGAGCCAGGGCAATGTACATGTATTTTATGGTGCATGCATAGTGAGGAAATTTAGCTGGTCATGATGGGATAGGACCTTAAATATTGCGAATTGACAACTAGAATTTTGGTTGCAGATAGTTAGGCTTCAATACTTCTTATACAGTTTGTTCTTGCACACCTCGGATACAACATACCTCGGATATAACGTACCAATTTTTTAGGTCCCTTGAAGTATACGTTATAAGTGGGTTCTACTGTATATTCAAATGATCGATCATTATGTGCACTTATATTTCTCAAATACCATTTAAAAACTTGTGAGTGTTGAGTAAGTTTGACAGCTGTTTTAAAAAATATTTTTATTGTTTGTGTTTCAATAACATTGCATACGTTTACGCTTATTCTGAAGTTTTGAAATGTTCTATGAATTAACAGGAATTTACTGTTTGAAATCTACAGTTAACCCGGTGGAAAATGAGTGAGGGATTCTAGCTAGAATTTTTAATGTTACCATGCTACTGTCAAAACCTCCGTTGGACGACCACATTTTCTGCCAGAGACTTATGGGCCATTCCTTCAACAGTATATTCAAGCTCTCCTCGAAGCAGGAATCATCACTAAGGCTAAGCGTGGGCCTTATCTATCACATCCATTCTTGGTGCCTAAGCCGGATGGAACTCAGCGCCTTATCGTCGATTATTCCCACCTTACGGCAGCTTTAAAAACCAGACAAGTACACTTACCGCTCTTCGTCAATGTGCTTCGCGCTGAAACGAACTTGTCTACTAACCTCCGTGCGGTGAGATTTGATCTTACGAACGCTTTTTACTCCGTTCCTATCCACCCTGCGACACAACACCTAACTACGTTCATGTTCAACGCCACACGCAATAAGTTTACCCGGCTTCCAATGGGATTGTCAGTTTCGCCGGGAATCCTGCAAGGCCTCCTCGAAGAACTCATAAGACCGCTGAAACCGCTGGCTACCCTGCTATACGTCCACGTGGATGACATTTTGTTGGCGGCGCCGCCATCCAAAATACATCGTCTTCTGCGTCTCAAAGCCAGGCTCCGAGTAGCGGGCCTTTTAATCAACCAAGCCAAGTCTCAACTCAAGCCCTCAGCCACAATCGAATATCTCGGCCTCGAGATAAATTTTCCAAAACAAGCATTTCGCCCGCTGCAGAAACATCGCGAAAATCTCTGCCGTTTGGATCCGCGTTGGCTTCCTTACCTCTCCAACCACTTGAAGAATCGAATTCAAGGATATTTGGTATACTGGTTATCTATCGTGTTGCGAATCTATGGAGTCCTCAAAAAGTCTTAGCTCCACGCATGGCAGCTCCTGAAGTGGGCCGGCTAACTCACCAACTGGTACGTTCCCTTCGGTATTCCAACGCAAGGTTACACTTATGCCGACGCAACGTCAAAGTCTATTGCCCACTATGATGTCAATTCTCAAGTCGCAGCAATGTCTTCCTCCAATGCTTCTCAGGCGCACAATGAATTGTTGGCCCTTGCGTGGGCTGTGGCCCGGTATGAGCGTTCTCGTACTTACCTGGTTGACAATTCTTCTGCTATCTCTTTACAGGGTAAGAGTTCGGCACTGCTCACTGTGAAGGCCCTTTTAGCCTTATTAAATGTCCGCATTTTATTTGTTTGTACTTCTTGTAACCTTGCAGATTGGCCTTCACGGTGGGCAGTGGCGGGAGAATACTCTTGGGTCCCTGTTAATATTAAAAATTGTACTTCTCTAAAATGTAATGCTAGTATTGTAAGTGTTCAACGTTAGGTTTTTATGTCCAGGCGCTATGCCCTTTTTACAGGCACGCATTTTAGGGCACTGCAACAGTATTTTATTTTAACTTTTACCAATAGACGATTATAAAAAAGAGGGAGTGCTTTCGCTTTATGCTCGAAATATGAAGATAAGATATTGCAAACTTTTGAGGATCTGCAGGCGTTTTTGGATAATCATTGCCTTGCTCTGGAGTCGACGTCATTTCGGAAAACTCCAGATCGAATTATGATGAACGGTGACATACAAATAATGCAAAGGTCAAACCCACGAATTATGTTCAGGCTTGTCATTCATTTTCAACTACAGTTTGTGATGAACATTGACATCAGATTTACTGATGTCCACGAATTTTGAATTTTACTTATGAAGAACGCACGAATTTGATAAAGCTAAAAGTGTTTCTGGTTTGTTCAAACCCGGAGACGATCAATTATCAATCAAAAACCAATTCGTATCGTGTATTATGTTCATTCGGGTAAGCAAGTCAACGCGAACAGACTCTGAGCATTAGCACATTATACACATGATACACACATAAGACACAATTCGAATTTTGATGGCCGACAGGGGTGGAGAGGTCTTAGACAGAGCAACAAAAGCATTTATGTAAGTCGTCAGTCAGTCTTTACGGCCGCATTGTCTGATTGGGAAGAAAGCGATGCGCGCGCCAGGCGTGAAACCCGACCACTTAGGGAAGTCCCATGCAACAATCCCATGAACCAAAACTGACCAGCGCGGTTCGATGACGCAATTATATTAACGGGAAGGAATTACTAATGCAAACGCGACATCATACCCGACTTAAGCAAACTAATTAAGAAAGAAGGAAGAAAAATACTGAAAACATCAGAACAGTTTCCATTGTTTAAATGGTGGCCACATTGCGCAACATCGTTATAGTGGACAGTAAGTAAGTACTGCAAAGTCAAGAATTAAATCATTGCTTCATAAGACAAAGAAGACCTCAGACACGACCAGCGTCGGAAACACAGTATTGTCATGACTATCCGACCAAGTGTTCTTAGATACTTACGCATTCACGAAATGTTTTCCTAGCAAAAAGCGTAATCTCAATTCAATCTTCATATGATTCTTCTCGAACATGTCGAGCTTTGCTGATTCAGGATCTTAGGCGATAGAAAATACACTACAGCTGCTGTCGATGGCATTGGTGGCTTGCAAATGACTGGAACTTAATGTTTCGTCGATTTGACCATTTATGTTACGAAATCAATATTCAATGTGAAACTATCTGTCTCACATACTACCTAAAGTAACCAAGCACCTTCCATCATCGCTCGTTGCAATCAATGATTGGTCCCATATAAAAGTATTGAACTGACAGACCCTTCTTTAAATGTCCCTGATTCAATCGATCTGGTTCTTGGCACTGATGTCTATGATAATATAGTGTTCAAAGAGAGAATTTTGTATGACAGATTTCCCTCATTGAGAAAAACTATCTTTGGGTGGACGGTGTCTGGCTGTTTGATAAGCGAATTCGAATCTAGGACACCACAATCATGTAAAAGAAGTTCTCATGCTTCGCCTGCTGCCCTGGTCAAGAATCAAATGACTATTCACCCCAGGATATGCTCCAAATCTTCACAAAGCACAAGCACAAGCGAAGTCGAAGAGATCAAGAAAGAAGTTGAAAGCAGTAGAAGAAACACTACATCAGAGAGACCGAATTGAGGAATTACTCGACACCAGAGTAAGGAGTGGAGCTGTTAATGAGTAACTCATACGGGCCTTGGGCCTAGAAATTAGTTCATGGACCCGAAATTTCATCAAAACTATATATCATCATAGATATTTTAAACATTAGATATATCTAGCATCATTGGCGTAGATGGAAAAAAGAAGAAGGGATAAACAGTTTCTCTGTAAGTTCTACCATCTTTTCATGCCAATGACATAATGCAAACATCTACTTTAAGTCTTTAGATCTTCACCCTAACGCCCAGAACCGGAACTATAGAGAAAGTCTAAACTTTTGCACAGAAAAAGCAATTGGACAGTTGATTCCATTACAAAGAGCACCTAAAACTACAGTAGGAGACAAATTATTAGTCACCCCCAACAATAATTGGATTTTTCGAGCCAACCCCGTCTTTTGATTCTGGATATGAATGTATGATCGACAAAATTGCTTTTCATATTATTTCGAATATCTTTTAGGCATTTCTAGTTTCTAGTAACTCATCTAATGCTGGATAGAAATGTTTATAATAGAAGAAACGTTTCATAATATAGCGCCCTAACTCATTACATTTGCAGATTGAATATGTTTTTTTTTTTCTATGCCAATTGATTGATTGCATATGAGTCCTCATGAATAATCATGAACTTTCAACGATTTTGAATTTTTTTTATCATATGTTACAGGTCTGTTTAAGAAAGGGCACATGCTATTGTAAAAATATTTCATTTTTTGATAAACGAAATCGTTGAGTTGTGACATTTTTTATCAATAATCCTATGGCAGAAGTGTGAATCAACGACCAAAATTTGAAATTCAATTCAATTCCTGCCAACTGGAGTTTAACCAGATTCAAAAATTTGTAAATTAAGCGGTCATCGTGCAGTAGCTTTAGCGTTGAAATTGTAAAAACCAGTCATTTCTTCGTTCAATGTAGTGTTTTCTGATATTGTGACTTATGGCATGACGACAGGACATTTCCGCCTCAAAGAAAGCTGCGATTTTGGCTCTCGTGAAGGGAGCAGGTCGCCACACGGTTATCCGAAATTGCTGAGCAAGTTGAGGTCTCACGACGGAGAGGAGGAGTGTGTGAGCGAGTGAAGAAAGCGGGAAGAAGGGACAACAAGTTCTTCGTAAGCGGTCACTGTGGATGGAAAAAGAATCACGACACCTCACACAGTCCGCCTCATCTGCCGCCACGCCCTAGCAAGTCCGCAGTCCTCCTCCTACAGACTGTCCCAGGGCCTTGCATGAAATCTGGATTGTCAACTTGTCTCCTACAGGGACCGTCATCGAAGACTGAAGGAAGGTGGATATAGCGAGCCTCGAATGGCCCGTTCCGAAAGCTGCAGCCCTCACTTCACAAAAATGAGAGTGATGAGACTCACGTGGGCGAGGGGAAAATACCGAAACTGGACCGGCAGATGAGCTGGGCAAAGGTCTGCTTTTCGGATGAGTCAACATTCCAATGCCAATCGTCAACAACACCGCGCGTCTGAGCTTTGTGCGAAGGACCAACTCCAACTTGGGGTACTGTGAAGCATCCCACGAAGGTTATGGTGTGGTCAGTGATTTCCATGAAAGGACCTGGACCAGGGAATGACGCGGTTAACCGGTTAAAAAGTCTTTAACCGGTTAACCGCGGTTAAAAAAATGTTCAAAGAGGGTGTTAAATCAATATTTTATAGTAAGAATTAAGCATGTAACCGACGTCCAATAAGGGACGTAGGCAGAGGGGGAGCGGTGGGAGCGTGTCGCTCCCCCCTTTGAAAATCCTGACTACGTTCCCTGCGTCCTATCAGTGGTAAATACTTATAAATCATCTGCTTTAGCTCATTCGGAAACGTGATGAATCTATTATAAGAAAACAAAATTTACGAGAAACCGTTGCTTATCACTGGCTATTCAGTGAGAGATGAAAACCAAAACAAGTGACTCACTTTTACTGAGGCTTTGAATTTCCACTGCGTGGAAATC
>CAJQUW010010390.1:0-61004 GCA_907163375.1 Prostheceraeus crozeri
AAGTCAGAGGGGGGGTATTGATTAAAACTGTTCTCTAATGATGTCTTTCCCTTACTACTTAGTCAGAAGGGGTATTGAGTTTAAAACAGTTATTATAAAAATGAAAAAATGACTTTCCTTACTACTATGGGTAGTGGGGTTGGGACTACTTGTTGGGGGGTGTATTTAATTATTAAAACTTTTGGTCTCTAATGAATGTTCTGTTTCTTTACTACTTTTATTCGATTTTGAAATTATTTAATTTAATCTAAATTTAAAACACGTTACATTGTATGCATTGCATTAGTTGAGTAAAGTTTTCCGCACCATCTTTTATCAATTAGTAATTCATTTTACTCATCAATATGTGAAAATTCTTTACTTCCCAATTGCTTAGCAATCTCAATAATAAATCGAAATTTTATAATGTGGTTTTGTTTTGCTGTAATATTTTTTTGGAACTCAGTCATGTTATTAACCTGAGTGACATATATATAGCACCTATAATTAATTACAATTACTCAAAACTCAGTCCCATCCACAGAAGGAGAATAAGTGAAACGTGTAGCTGACGGATTTTCACCATTCATTTTAAATGAAAAAAAATGAATCAACTTGCTGACACGGTGTGATGATTTACTAAAATAATACAACAAATTCAATATGAAAGATAACTAGAACATGATTGATTATACGAACTAGATATTAGTTCATCTATATTCAAGTGCGAATAAAACAATATTCATGATAGTCTGTTATTCAGTCTTCTTAAAATATTGAACTCTAAGTGTAATAAGGAGAATCGAGATTCGAATTATTTCATAATTCGTAAACGTCTGTAGTTCGGATGACGGTTCTGCATCTGAATTACTAACACTCTGTGAAAGAGGAAACTGCATTGATGTCGGCTAATGAGCCAGAAACGTTTGCAGTTCTTAAATCGAATCTCGCCTTTATCTTATAACATTGGAAGACTCAATAATTACGGCGAAAGAGGAAGCGCTAAATGGAAATGAGGGAATCAGTGCCACAACTAACTGATCAAATAAAAGAAATTCAGTATTTGTGTTTAGGAAAATCATTTAAAAACATGATACTACACAAGTGACAAATATTCAAGCTGATATTAGCACAATTTGGCTACAATTTAGGCATTTTGCACGTAGAAAAAGATACATATTTTCACATTGAAGCATTAGAAAATGAGCGAAGCTTTATCTTAGATCTTGACTGACCTCGGGATGGAGTAGGCCTCCCAAAGGCTCCATAGAGTATTGTCTACAATTTAATTACGCCTTTGAATATAAAATCATGGGTCCGCGCCTTAGCTAACGAAAATAAAAGGTCCATATCCCATTCTGTCATCGTCAATCTATAACTGAAATGAGTCTACCGGGCTCGCTAAATGATAAGCTATGACACTGAAAGCTGAAATCGAGATCTCATCCTCATTATTGAATGCAGTGAAAATTTTAATTCCTTGAAACCCTTATCATTGACATAGAGTAATCAATAAATAATTCAATCTTGATCTTGAGTTTATGATTGAATGAAAAGGCAGTTTAAAGGAGTTGGTTTTTAAGAATACGCATTTTTATTATAAGAAAATAATTTATTCTCATTTACTTCTTCAACTCTAGAAATACATGTAACAGAAGTTTGAAGAAGTTTGAATAATAATAATAATAATATGCGTTTTTATTTCCAGTAATTAAAAATCGTAGTGTACAAGCAATACAAGGTAATGAAGGTAATGAAATTAACATCGTATGGAAGACAAAAAAAAGTTCAAAAAAATAAAGATCGTTCATAGGCAATCACAGTATATGGAAAGTTAAGGAAGAACGTCAAAGACGACGAATGTGGCGTTCATTCTCCCATTTTGAGGTTTTAATAAAGAATGTGTTGCTGCGTCTTGTGGTTTTCACTGTAGGCATAATTATCCTTCCGGAAGAAGAGACAGGAGGCACCAGAGGGTTCAAAATGTGTGATGGGGACTTGGCATGCGAAAGGAGTTTCAAAGAAGCGCACTTTCTTCTACTAGAGATAGGTTCGAAGTGATGACTTGAGCACTCTTTGTAATCCCTGCCGCACAAGATTCGATGAAAACGATTTTGAATTCTTTCCAGCTTAAGTGAATTTTCTGTCGACAGTCCAGCTAGTAACGGTGAGCAATACTCCAAAATCGATCGCACAATTGCGATGAAAGCGTTGATTAACGATGCCTCACAAACGTCATTTTGTTTGAGCACACGGATGATGAATAATCAATCTTCTTGCTGCGGTTCTTAAGGTTGGTTCACATTGAAAAACGCTTTACCGCTCACCGCGTCACCCTCAAATCCCCGTCTACCGCCGAGATACACCGCCAAGCCTTCCGTTCACCGCAAGACGGTTAAGCGGTAAAGAACAGGGGCAATCAATGACGTTTCCGTCAAGTGTTGTCGGTGAAACGCTTAACGATGCGCTGAAGCATTCACATTCATTTCACCATTGGTATTCAACGATGGCAGATTTGAGATTATTATTGCCGCTGAGAAGTAGAATGAATTGCTAACCGCCAGCGACTAACAAAGCGGTGATATCGAACTACGATATGTTCCCTAAAGATCAGTGACATCAGTCATCGCTTATGCTTAATGTAAACATTGGAGCGGCAAATTTTCACCGTTCAACGCGGCGGCAACTCCATTGACAACAGGAAAGAGTGACGTCATAAAAATGGGTTAAACGACGTGCCGTTGCGGTGAGCGGCATCAATGTGAATCCGCCTTTACAGTAGCATTGATGTGGGTATTCCAATTATTGTTCGGGTCAAAAATCACACCAAGGATTTTCAGCTCTTCCACCAGGGGAATATTCGACAGACGTATAGGAGTAAAGCTTGGAGAACGTTCAATTGCCAACATTTTGCACTTATTCATATTGAGAGGTAAGTCAACGCTCCCAGACCATTCCAATAGCGAATGATGGACTTCTTCCACGTGAGCATTCGCTGAATTTATAAAGATTGGAAGGCAGGTAGTAAAGTCATCAGCGTATTTCACAATTTTACACGGTTTGCCGGATATATCAAAGCTGCCAGTCACAATGGAGAACAGGTAAGGACCAAGTATTGAGCCTTGAGGGACACCTGAACTCACTCTGACGTAGTCACTTTTCACCATTCCGATGCGCACACATTGCCATCGTCCCGTTAAGTAACTGCTAATCCACTGAATAAAATACGAAGGTAAGTTGCACTCGATTAGTCTGTTAATGATTATATTGAATTTTAATTTATCAAATGCCTTGTTGAAATCGTAGGCAACGATTTGGATGCCAGATACACCATGATCGTCCAAACATTTGGTATAATAATCATGAAGAGCTATCGTGGCGCATGCTGTAGACGACGCGGGTCGGAATCCATATTGATCTCTTCCGTACCCAAGAAGAAGTTTATCTCTCACGTCATGCAAATTGAAGCGCTCTAATACTTTCAATGGCACAGAAATCACAGTAATTTGGCGAAGTTCATCCACTGATGCCTTTGAGGATTTGGGAACAGGTGTTGTAATCGAACACTTCCACCGTGTAGGGACAATACCACTTCTCAAAGATAAATTATAAATTTCAGCCAGAGGTTCCGCTATGAAAATTGCAGCCGATTTGTATAGTATTGCTGGAATATCTGGAGAAGACTTTTAGTTTTAATTTGACACAAAGCTTCGTAAACATCATGAGTCTCCAATTGCGGTAAGTACTGAGGTAGAAAAGACAACTCATAATTGTCACTCTCCTGAAAATTATTAGCAAAATTACAGTTAATGACGTTCACAGCGGCTTCAAGAGATCCTATTTGCTCACAGATGGCGTCAATTACATTTTGTCTACTTTTGCCCGATACACAATTGATCGCATGCCATACATTGTTGCCCCTTATCCTTTTATTCCAATTGCGCTTTACCTTCTCGATTTCATATTTTACTTTTTCCCTAAAATGGGCATATTTCGAATAATCTCTTCGCGGTACGCCTTCCACCGACTATTAATCAACTGTTTTATAACAGGAGTCATCCAAAGCTTGTCGTTCTTCGTGAAGGTGACGTAATTCACAGGAATACAGGATTCGAAGGCCGAATCAAGGTTATCGTGAAAGTAATGGCATTTGCTCTCTATATCGTAACGATTGTCATATACAGGACTCCAGTCCATATTCATTAGACACTACACAAATTCATCTACATTTGACTCACGGAGATCGTAAACAGGCTTTTTGATATATAAACTTTCGTTTTTGATAGGCACAAATGGGGTTGCCAGCATGCACATATGAGGAATTTTCGAGGTGTCAATAGGTAGCTCAGTTTTTACTGTGTACATATTCACAATTCCCTCAGACATCAAAATATAGTCCAGCTGAGAGTTTCCGTAGGTAGGTCCGACATATGTATTGACCAGATTAAGGTTAGAGCAGACCTCGGCAGTAGGAAATCTATTCAGGTCACCGCATAAGACTATGTCATGATTTGGATAGTTCGCTAAAATATCATCCATGGTGTCAATTAGAAAGTTTGTTATCACTGACTTACATGATACAGACATAACAGGAGGAATGTAGATGCCAATCATGCATAAATCTGGAGATCCCTTAATAGCCACAGTCTCAATACCAGTTGGTACATTTCTCAACTGTATAACATGAGCTTGCAAATGATGTTTTGCCCAAATGGCACCTCCACCACCCATTCGTCCTTCTCGATCATTTCGAAAAACCCTGAAGCCAGCTATTGAAACAAAATCATCACTGTGTAAGTATGAGAACCACGTCTCAGTAGCGACAAAAATTTCAACGTTCATTGTGGTTAAAATTGATGAAATAATTTCGATTTTCCGCACTGCTGATCGTGTGTTTGCTATCAAAATTTTTGGCATTTCTTTTTGATTTCTTGACTTGCTTCTATCACGCATATTACTGTTAAAATACACATTCAAAAATCCTCCTTATCTTGTCTTTTGATGATTTGCCCACGATGAATAATCACATCGTGTCCTTCGGCTCGCAGATTTTTCAGTCTTTCTCTGAGTAGCTTTTGGGCTTCTTGTTCACATCGAGCATAATCAGGATTGATGAAAACATTCTTAAAAGAGTCATCAGAGCGTAAATGCCTAGCCAATCCAAGAATTCGTTTCTTCGCCTCAAGATTCTTGCACTGAACTCTTACGAGTCGGATTTTACCGATACTTTGTTTACCGATCCTGTTTATCGAAATTACAGAATCTTCCTCTACATTCAGCTTCCGCAAAACACGCTTTACTTTCCCATCATCCTTAGATTTCCTTTCGTTTAAATTGCCATCCACTTCCTCCTCAAAACCAGAGAAAACAAGGTTATTTTCCTTCTACCTGCGTAATTCACCTTCCCTCAGGATGAAGTTAAGGTTATCCTCCATACCACTCATAGAGTTAGCATTAATACTACTCTGAAGGTTGTCATATTTCCGTTTTAGTTCAAATACTTCAGAAGTAAGAGTATGAAGCCGGTTGACCATAGGATCAAGCTGTTCTTTGATCTTCGACTCAATCTCGGATGATATCTGACTGACTACGTCAGACTGGTCATTTTGAACTTGAGCACCCATTTGGATGATGGTAAGAATAAGGTCCTGTTTGTTCAAGGAGGTTTTGCGCTCCAAGAGTTCACGGTCTTTCAATATTGTTATATCATTAGGTCCCATTGCAATTTTGAATACGGCTGATATTGGATCAAGTCGGAGTCAAAAATTGGGAATCACAAGTGATCAATAAAAAATAAGCAAAATGTAGTCTGGAAGGCCTCGAACCCGGCGTCTTCAGTTTCAAATCCAACACAGTAACCAACAGACAACGTACACAAAGTTCAGGGGCTTATTGAAGCAACTGATGATCGGATACTTAGCATAGATATCGAATGCGTGGACACCAATTCTATCCAGACCAGATGACCAAATTTACAACTTGTCGAAAGAGACCGATGAACAAAACTCATCGATTTGATGAAGCTAGGATTTAGGAAGCTGATCGTAGGCAATCCACACTGAATATAGGAACACTGATAGGGCAACGATGATAACACTACCACAGCTTGAGACACACGAAAACGCGACGAAAAACGACGTCGGGAAAGTGGAGAACGGCGTTATGCTTCCAAATCGATTTCAGCACCAGCTCTGACAGACGACCTGCAATGACGACCTGCATGTCGAGGGTCTGAACCCGAAACGTCCGCTGATTGCTATTCATTTTAAATATCTGACATAAACGTATCAAAGAAAAGGGAAAAAACTCCAAGCGACCAAGTCACAGGTCTGTGTTTCAGACGGTCTTCTCACATAAAGTGTTATTTAATCATTAAGTGTCAGAGGTGGGCGAGCTCCAGCAAAATATTTCCATTACGCGCTTCTATTTGGCTGGGCCAAAATGCGCCCCGAGTTCCGATTTCGGAGAATTCAAAGGCTAGATACGCTCGACGCTCCGGACTGCACTCATCAGTGTGATAAAATTTTAAAATGGCATATTCTAACTCAAGAAATGCTTCAATTGAAAAGTGATTATTCGTACAATAACATGGTATACCTGGTCGTACAGAGTCATTGATCAAATAACAAGAAAGCCAACTATGAAAACTACGTCAGGCAAACCAGGTGTAGTTTGGTCTTCAGGCTGACTAATCTATTAATCATGCTATTTGTATGATTAGCCTTAAACAGCAGAAAATGGCACCCTTTTTGACCGTGCCGTAAAATTTAACTCAAATGCTGATAATTATCAAGAATTGTCAGCCAAGGTAAGAGAAGGTAATGTCAAGGTTCTTCAGCCAAGGCAAGAGAAAAGGTTGAGGCCAGACGCAAAGCCAACTATGTTGAACGCTTCAGTGATTATGACCAGAAATTTATTGCTCGGAGCATGCCCTTTGCTGAGGATTAACAGAATCTACTTTCTCGTGTCAAATGTATTAATAGGCATTTGTCACCTAACAATAAAATTCATCCGGTTTTAAAACCCTGAAAACAAGTGACTTTTCTCCAACAAGGAATTATGCTCAATTTAATAGCCAATGTTGAATACAAATACATCTGTGATCACTGCGACAAGTGTTACGTGGGCAGATCTATCCGTCATTTTATTGCTAGAATCAATGGACATTTGAAAACTTGTCCCACCCCTACACAGATAGATGAAAGTATGCACATTCATTCTCCAAAGAAAGAAAACTTCAAGGTCATGCCCTGTACTGAATACCCTCAATTTCTGGAATCGACTTTATTTAAGCAATCTGACTTTAACACTCTCATGAATGAAAGGGCAAGCTCCGTCAACATTTTATTAGATATGTTATTCATTATTCTGATTGATTGGACAACCATCTACCTTCCCTGCAAGTAACTTCATAACCAGTGATTTTAATTCTAGTTCTGCACCCAGAACTAGCTTCTGCTGGAAATGAGGCCGAAAATAAGACATTAACATATCTGTGCGTCTGCCAAGTTCTGCTTGATTCCTCTTCTTGTCAGACAGGATTAAATAAAAATACATGTTAATCCAATGGGAAGCAGATCGCAGCTTATGGCAAAAATGATTTTTTGTCTTTCCTCTTAACCGCTGAAAAGTAGTAAGTCTAGAGCAACAATTGTTGACATGTAATGTCTTCAGATCATTTATTACCATGTTCTGGAACATTTTTCAATGAAGCCTAACACGTTCAGATTTGACAAACCTCCTACTGTCGGCAAGCACCAAGATATTAGCCCACTTTGTCCACATTGAACCACATTCTCGAATACATCGCCGATCAGAAGCATGATAATTTAACATACACATGATGGGAAGTGACCTGAAGACATTTCATCCCGAAAATTGTGGCTCTCGACTTAGTACTTTTCAGTTGATAAAGGAAAACAAAGAAAATTTTATTTTTGCCAAAGACTACAATCTGCGTTGGATTAACATATGCTTTTCCTTGATCCTGTCCAACAAAAAGAGGAATTAACTATAACTCGGGAGACACGGAGATTCGTAGTAGGCATAGGGTGTACATCATTCTGCGGCCTCGTTACGAGCAGAAACTCGCTCTGGCTGCGGGACTATTCGATGACTTTTGTGATTTTATATTTAAAGAATCTATTCATTTTGTTCAGTTTTACCAGATGATGGAATTGCTGACACATAGTGCTCACGTCAAAACTGTGTTTTTTATTTAAATATCTCTGGGCTACACACAATATAATATAATATACATATTCAAAAACACTTGATCAAAGAAAATTGCATGTTGTCCTAATGGGACACAGATTGTAGTTTTTGTCATTTTTTTCTGTACTTTCATTTATTATGTTAAAGTGCTAACTCTAGAGCTATTATTGTTGAAATGGAATGTCTTCAGGTCACTTAGATGCATGTGCATGTATGCATGTTATTATCATGCTTCTGATCGGCAATGTATGCGGGAATGCGGTTAAATGTGGATTAAATTCCTCAAAATGCTAGTTTTTGCGGTCATTAGGAGGCTTGCCAAATCTGTTTGTGTTTGGCTTCATAGACAGGGTGCATGAACATAAGAGGAAATGACCTGAATAATTCTCCTGAGATATGCTGATGGAAAACATGTTGCTTAACTCAGTCGACCAAACCGGGCCTGCCCAAGGCTTCGGTTTGGCTAGGCTTAAGATAAAATAAAATCGCCTGACTTCGGCCAAGTTTTCATTAGCCATACACATCTGTTTACCATACTTCTAGTAATTCAACTGAAGTAAAATGTCGCAAGAATAATCATTGCGCAAATCATGATTTTACATGGATGTGAGTCATTAATATATTTTCAATTAAAAAATTAAAACAAGAAATGAATTTCCGGATTCCCACATTAGAAGATTTCCTCAGATAGTTATACATAGAGATCAGCAGCAGTGTGAGGATTTGGAAAAAGTGACTCTGAGGGTGCGAACGGTCTTAAACGATTGAATTTATTACATGAAGAATCTCACATTTTCATGCTGAGCTCTGATTGGTCGACGAATTCTGGTGAATGTATGCTCTTCCAATTCGGTAACAGGTATTTGAAAACGAATATTGGTCTGTGCAAACATCAATTTCTTGTCTTGTTCAAAGTTAGAATGACTATTGAATAAGACAAATCCACAAACTCCGACGTATTCTCAACGAAAGGAACGGGTAGACGGATAATCTGATTACTGTGATTCGTGATTCGATAAGAATTTACAGACAGCGCTCTAGCGATATAACCAATTTCAAATATTCTGTTTTTGACGAAACTTTATCTGGCTTCTATCAATTTGGTATCGCTTTCATCTCATCTCTTCTCTTCATCTCTGAAGAAGCGTCAGTTTGCAAACCCTTGGAGTTCAGATTGTTGTCGAAAATTTGAAACGTGTTCAGTCTTCTGTACGAGTTTCCATCATGTCAAATATTGGATTCAACGTTTCTAGCGATCCAGATGACTCATGCTCTCATGTCCTAAATCTCCAACCACCTACAGATGGTAAGTTAGACAGTTACAAAAGCAAGTGAAATGAATTGCAACATTTTCATTAAAATGTGATCGACTGCATGCGAAGTTCTAGAATTTCATGTGTAAATATAAGCACGTTCAAATGATGTACCCTACGTTAAAATTGAAAACAATCGCTATCTAAACTTAAGTTAGGCAAAATAAAATCAGAGTTCGCGTGTAGACTAAATCGAGTCTCATTAGATTGGCGGAATATCTACATAAGTTCCATGCAAAGGATTCTTCCATGCTATCCCATAGTTTATAGTCATTGAGGTGAAATACTCTAAATTCAACTGTGACCTGATTTGTCGAGTTTTTTAAATTCTATCAGCAAATGACGCAATTTTGGAAGAACGTAATAGTGGTGGTGTAAGAAATACAAATAATTGCATATTTCTTATTTCATGTTGAAATAATACAACAATGGCCCAGGCCCTATGATGACCGAAAGTAAAAGCAAAATATCAATACGTATAATTCTCAAATAGAAAAATATGCGAATTGTAGCAATCTTGAATATACAAAATAATGAAGGTCACCATAAAGAATATGATGGTACTTTACATTTGGAAAGAATTATGCACGATTGATAATTGATTGGAAGTAGAGGACATTAGATAATAACACGAATGTCATTAATTAAATAATCACATCATGTATGGCATGATTTGTATAATGACGATTGGATTTCTTGAATAGTTATAACGTCCTGATATCATATTGAATTTTCATCATATTTGTGGCATCCGAAAACACGATTTATACATGGTTAGTAAATGAAGAGATAGACATCTTCTGTTAGTCTTCTGACAGATAGACATCGAAATGAGACAATTCAAAATTCCTATCACTGACTGAAGTCAAATTTTGAATTTGCAAAGACAAACACCAATCTGAAATTGCTTCATATTCGCATCATATGTCTATGATACTGTACTACAGTCGAATGTGTCTACTAGGAAGACGGTAGCCGACCAAATCAATATGAAATCATAATGCCAAGATAATAAGGAAATAAAATTCTTTTCGTGGAAGAATTGTTTCTTTCGATGCTTCGACATTATCTATAATCATCCATTCAATAACAGAAAATCATAAGCAAATATTTCGATTATTAAATTTATTGTGAAGCCATCTTCGATACAACCAGCCTCAATCAAATAGACATTCTTTTTTCACCTGGGGGAAGTGGGACCTGTGGGAGAATGCGTCAAACCAAAGACTTGAAAAAATGGTTCACTATGCATGCATTCTTCTGAAAGATTCAGGGTTAGATAATGATACTGGAAGTCTAGGAGCAGTAATATCTGTTGGCTAACCCAATCTACAGGCTAGTCAACTATCGAAGCATTCGCTGCTTTCTGCACAAGTCATGTCCACCCTGGTAACAGAGAGAAGCTCAAGAACCGAAACGTGATCGACTGACCCTTTGTCTGTGATACCTTTCAACTTCACAACCTATGAAATTCTGCATGCCCCGTTTCTTGCTCAGTTTGCCTGTAGGTTTTGTTTTTGAATACGCCTTGACTAGGTGAAAATTTTCATTGAACTCTTTTCAATACATACCCGGTACCGGTGCTTCACTATAATGCTCCGCTGGATAATTGATTCAGATTGTAATATTTAGTACTCAATCGGTGCGAGCTTCCTGGATGATTCGACAATTTTCAAAGTTACACTAATGTAGTAGCATAACAATAACAATGGAATTTCAGGCCTTTGAATGGCTTCAAGTAGTACTTATACGAATGCTCATTTTAATTGTATTTGTCTTAATTTAGTAATTCTGATCTTGAATTTTCCTCTCGATAGATGTAGTCGAGACTCAGACACGCTGATGCAACTGCTGTGCGGTAGTGTTAGTCCGGCAGCCGGAGTGAGTTTCTATAGGGAACAAGGCCGAAGCTGAGGCTTTCAAAGAATGATGTACAACCCATGGTTATTATGAATCTGCGCGTCTGACGAGTTCTAGGTGGTCTCTCTTCCTGTCATACATGAACAAAGAAAAACTCACACATAATGGAAAGCAGATTGAAGTTTTTGGTTAAAACAATTTTTCTATGTTTTCGCCTATCAATTGAAAATGCTAAGTCTAGAGCCATACTTTTTGAAAAGGAATGTCTTCTTATCAATTTCTATTATGTGAATGTGTTGTATTCTCGTTTCACATCGGCAATGTGCGCGAGAATGCGGCTAAATGTGGATTAAGTTCCTCAAAATGTTGGTGTTTGCTGATATTAGGAGGCCTGCCAAATCTGAATGTGTTTAGCTTCATAGACGGGGTGCATGAACATGATAGGAAATGACCTGAAGACATTCCATGTCAAAAGCTATTCTCTGGGCTTAGTACTTTCCGCTCAATCAGAAAACACATAGAAAATTTCATTTTAGCCAAAAACTACAATCTGCTTCCAATTGGATTAACATAAATGTATTTCTTTGATTCTGTCTGACATGAATAGGAACCAGGCAGAACTCAGTAAACGCACAGATTCGTAGTAAGGATAGGGTGCACATTATTCTGTGAAAGTCTCATTTTCGGCCTCGTTCCGTGCAGAAACTCGCTCTGACTGCCGAGCTTTATTATTAACAATACAATGGCAGTTGTAGTGTTTAATTGTGCACAACAATAGCTGTGATCGTGAAAGGACACTGCTGAAGAAATGTGATACGAAGTTTTACATTTAATATTCTCTTTCTGACCTCATTGACCTACAAGACTGAGAGGAAAATGCATCGTATTTAGAGTTTGACATAACTCAAAACAATAGTACTCTCCGATTTCCCCCAGAAATCAATATTTTTCTTTGTGCAGATTATTTAGCAAAAGTTGATTCATTTAGTTAGAAAAGTTGCCCCAAGTGCTATGCCTTTGGTCATGAAATAAAGTCACTTGATGACATCTATAATGCAGTATCCAACGGAAAAATGTAACACACATCATAGCGATGAGATAACCCAAATACTATCCTATGTGTTCTGAATATCTCAAGCACCATCCGATCAGTCTTCTTTGCAGGCCTCTTCCATCTTATCTAAATGACTTAGAAGAATACCGGCAGATCTTTCTTATTCGCATTGAAAAATCTACAAATATTCATCGTCAACATCGGTAGTGTTTCAGATACTATTTCTAACTAAACAGGTTATCAGATGCCGCAACATCTGTTGCACGCAGGTGACAAATTGTAGCTCGTAAAACACTATGTAAATAATTTTGACTTGAAGATTGTTCACGATTTACCATATGTGCTGGTGGGATGTGTTACTGAAACCCAAGGCGTTGAAAATATACAGACTGAAATTTTATAACAGACATGATTTGCGGACAAGCAAAGCAGTCTGCATGGAGGTTTCCATACAGGAAATTACCTAAGAAGCTAAAGCAATTCTCTGAAACTACTTGCCTTAACTATTTAACAGGATTGCCACGCATCGGTGAAATATCCAATTCTTTTTAAGGACTTTTGAGCATTATCCTCAATCATACTCAACATTAGGAGGCAATTATATATCTTCCAGATGTCGCTTTTTGGCACACGACGGCAATTATTTGTAGTGGGAGGGATTTTGCTTTAGATTAAGATATACGAGTAGATTGATGAGCTTTTTCAGACTCTGCTTTATGAATTAGGAAATTAACAGGATATGCATGCACATTCAAGATCTCGATACCTGTAGAACAAAGAAGGCATTTCAAATGTTGTCGCGTCTCGAAGCTGTAATATCAAGCAAAAGAAATTGAAATATTGGTGATTGTCCCCAGCACCTTCAAGCGTTTAGTAGGTGTGAATAATATTTGCTGGCACTTAATGTCTCAAAAATTCCAAATTTGATATCGCTTGAAGTCGACTCTTATTCATATAGTGAAAGAAACCTTTTTTGGCTTATTGAATATGTTTTCTTTTACTGCTTTGGTTCATTAACAAGCAGGGATGCGGTGTCCTATCATTTTGATAGGATGTCGACTACGACTCCGGTAGAGGGCCTAGTAAATAGGATAGAAAGTGAAATTGGTGTGCTAGGTACAACTCAGCGCATTAAGCACAAACGTCAGCCCATTTTTTTGAATTGTTATAATTCTAGTACAGTATATCAAATATTGCTCACTTACGCAATTGATAGTTGCAAGCGTGTAAAGTGTGCATCATCAGTCGCTATTGATGATCGACCTGCATGCATGTGCAATTGACAAGTAGGAAGGAAATAATTTTCATATCGGAATTAGCGCGGAATTTATATCTTGTATAGTATACGGGCCTGTAACTAGTCTTCATGTTCTTATGAAAGTATACAACTGCTCCAATCTCGATTCAGTATGATCTAAAGCAGTGTTTCCCAACGTGGGCAATATCGCCCCCTCGGGGGCGAAAATATATTGGAGGGGAGCGATAAGTTGACGAGAGGAGATAAGTTGAACTACTGATTCTATCCTTTCCAACCTCGTATTTGGTTGAAAAAGGGTTTTCGGCGGTCACAAATCTATTGACGAAAAAGAGAAATCGTCTTTCAATAGTCGAGCAGGGAGATTTGCGTCTTTATATGACTAAATTCACCTGACAACAGAAAGCTCGCCAAAACTCACGAATTTCAACCATCTTATTAAGTGAGCATGACTAACTGTGACTCATCGATAAGAGTAATTAATCAATTGTTTTATGATACTCTCGTGATCTGTTATTGCATTTAAGTAAAAAATTGAATTACATGCGTATGCGTTTTCTTTCTTCAGAGTAAGGGGCGACGGTAGAATAAAAAGTCTCCTGGAAGGCGACTAACGAGAAAAGTTTGGGAAACACTATTTAGAGGGACAGGGACAAACCATCCTAGTCTGTGACTGAATCTTTTCATTAATGTGAAGGTAGTTGTAACCTCTAGGGTTGTTGGTATTGGAAACCTCAACTGAGTTAGACGAATGTGGCAAATCGCAATTCTCAAATAGGAAAGAACTTCGTTGACTGTGGTAAATGATATCTTTGAATCACACGTCATTTCAGTTTTGTTATTGAAATCATAATTACATGCACCAAATGCTGATCTAGAAATTATCGTGAGTAAAATCTTTGTTCTGGTGGAACTCTCCAATGACATGTTCTAGTATATGAATAGAGCTGAAGCTACATAGATCTACAAAGTTGAAGGGAGTATTATCGAATTGCCTCAACCTTTCAATTTTCGATGCTCATGCCGTCAGTGCAGTAGTATATAGATTTTGAATGCTGATATATTGCGGATGTTGATCGAGGACAAATGCGTGTGTTCCTGTATGATGGCAGAAAATGTTCCATTTGCAGTATCACGGTGGGTTTGAAGTCGATTATTGCCTAGAAAATTCTCCAAAATAAGCTGTTTACGTTTTTTGAACATACCATGTAAGCACACTTGAAACATATCAATCTTGCGAATTTTCATCGAGCTGTTTCCGAGAAAATTCAAAGTCTGAATCTTTTCCACCAGTAATTTGATTAATTTTAAATTTCTAGCCAAGAATATTTGCTAGGCACCTTATTTCTCTCGTTGCAGATGATTGTAATTGTCATAATTTGACTTGTTTCATATTTTAATTTTATTATTTTATGATTTTTATGACAAGATGAAAATACATTGTAAATACATTGTACATGTATATCTCGAGGTACCGACTCTCAGATTGATGGATTAATTTCCCTGCTGAATAGGTTTCCTTCACCTTTTGTTTTGTTGCATACAATTATTCAGTTCTGAAACATTATCTTCTTTGCGCGTGAAGATCTAAGAAAGTTGCAACATCCGGTACATTTCTTAGTTCCTTTATCGCACTAAATCTTGGACACGTTAAGTGTATCTTACTTAATCAATAACAATCAACATAGGAGTCATTTTCTGACTTGATTATAAGTGAACGTTTTTCATCATCATCCTTCACTCGTACGTCAAAGTGATACCGAAAGTTCATTGTTTATTTTTCCATGTGCCGCCGTTTTGCGAACTGAAAGGAATCGGGCTGGGGCTGTGGGGTGAACAATCCGTCGAGTCAAGTCATCATGACTTTTCTGAAACATGGAAAACTATAAAATCATAGACACCACTCACCCTAATTACGGAAAGAAACTACTTTCGGCAATTATTGCCTATAGCGGTCGACATGCATAGCACTTTAATCAATAAAATCTATCTTCGGAATAAAAGTTTCGTTCTTCATCTGTAAAAACGGGATTTACCATTCATTTCTGCTTGAAGAGTTATTATTTTTTCTTTGTTTATAAGTTGAAATTTATTGAAATGATGTTATTTTCAGTCTTTCTACGCACTTATACATTATATATGTAGCATAATATAGTATACACTAGAGCGTAGAAAGACTGAAAATAATATATTTCAATAATTTCAACCTAAAAACAACGAAAAAAATGATGTCAAAGTTTTTCTTTACCAGATCAATAGAAATAACAAAAGAGTTATATATTGTATTATTTGGTATGGGATAATTCAAATTCTATCACAATAAGAAATATTCATCTAATGAACTTAACTTCGTGCTTAATTATCAGAACTAATTAGAAATTTAAAATTTGAATTTTCTCGAGGAAAGTTCGATAAATAATAATATCAAGAAAGTTAGACATCTTTCAACTGCACTTACATATAAAAGAGTGCATTCAAAAAGATGTGAACAGGTTTTCTAAAGATATTTTTATCAAAGTAAAAAACAATGAATATTTATACAAATGAACAACTCAAAATTCAAATGTTTTCGGGAATAGCTCGATGAAAAATCGCAAGATTTATATTTCTCAAGTGTACTCACATGGTATGTTCAAAAAATGCAAACAGCTTACTTTGGAGAATTTTTTATGAAAAATTTTAAAATGTTCTTTTTTATACAACTTAAAAAAATTAAAATTTGATCATTCTCAAAAATATCTCGATGCTCTTTCTTAAATTGACATTTCTCGACTACATGGACTAAGCATGTCCAGAATCTGCAAACAGTTTTACTGGAGAATTTTTTAGGTAATAATCTAATTCAAACCCACCGTGACTTCTATTAAAAGAATATATATTCGTATCACCATAGAACAAAATAATTTAAAGTCCAGGTCAAAATCACAAACTCAGGCTGGCTGTTCGAAGCCATTAACGTAGGTCGGCATCCACCTCATAGAGGCTTTCTGTCATTCCGATGTAACCGCACGTGTGAGGACATGATCTGGTGGCATTGATTCTATATAATATTTTCATTGCTAAATTTGCAACAAAGCACACGGCAAAGAAAAGATCGATTTATTTATTTCAGGCGTTCAATAAGCAAAACCGTTTTCGTTTAAGGCCGCTGAATCGCCGGCTAATGTTGGTATATTTGTCATTGTTGAAAACAAAGTTACATCCATGGTAATGATAAAACCACTGTTCCGCAACGTGACTCGCTGTGCTCTGTAGAGCGAATATACCGTATTCTAGGCATTATGCATCCATCAAAGTGAGGTTGACAGAGAACCACAAATTCATGTTTTGAGATATAAATGACTGCTCCTTTTTTTCGATTCTCTCATATTGACGCAAGATGAAGCTGATATCTAGCTTGTCAAGAAGGGCATGTAAAACACATTTATTACAATGGTCACGTTTTCACAACTGCTCTAAGAGGAAACTGTATTCCGATTTTCAATTCAAAGAACATTAACGCTCATCTTTATTCAATGTTCTACTTAACATTATTGAGAGTGTTAATTAAATCCAAAATGTGCTTTGGACGAGAGAAGCAGTTAACGGCCGAAAATAATCAGCAATCAGCAGTTAGTCTAGTTGTGATGGGAAGAGTTCTTGCTTGTCCTTTAGATGTACTTGATTGTACTGTTAAACAGCACGCTTTTCTTTTATTTATGAAAGCTGATATTAATTTTGATAGAATATTTTCACTTATCAGCCTTTGCAACTGTCATTCGTGTGTTTTTAGATGGATTTAATAGAACTTAATTCATGCTATGTGTGGATTTACCACTAATTTATGAAAGATTCCAAGTCATGAATTTAATAAAAACAACAAATATTTCAAATGTTCTAGAAATTGATTCGCTTAGTTTTTTCGAGACTAATGAATGAAATCTGTCTCCCAGAAATGGGATTCTAAGATACACTTTCTTTTTTGACGGACCTATTATTGGTTCTTTTTCTTTACTTATTTTATGTTGTTCAATAAATTGGTCCGGATAGTCATTCATTTTTAGTGTCTTAGATTTCATTCTCATTTTCTAAAAACCAAGGAGAACAGATGCGTCTGGCACGATGGAATAGACACTTTACAAGATTAATCTTGTACCTCTTGGGTACGAAGCTGAAATAGTGCAAATACATCGTGATCATCTGTTTTACCAAAGGCATCGCATAGAGCATTTGAAATTCAAATGTTGTGCAAACACTGTCTATTAAAGATTTTGAAAGAAATGACACATCTGACTAGTCACAGGCCCCATTTAAAGGTTCATTTGAATACCTCGGGTGAATGCAAGTCGCCCTTGCTCTTTCTAATCATATCTGAAGTTGTAAATAGAACAATTAAATATTGAGTTGCATTGCATCCTCAGTTGAAAAATGGGAGCAGATCTCAATAGCCGCCATTACATCCAAAAATATTCGAATAAAATCCAGTGAAATTTCGAAGGGCATTTATTAAATATTACCTTAAACACACTACAGACAAATCGCCTAAATTAGTGCGCCTGCAATAATTAATAAATTTCAGTAACTTGCTAATTGCAAATCTCAAATTTACCCGGGCATGACTGCAACTTTAGATAGGGGTTTGTGTCGATGTTGAGAGATGTGAATTAGATCTGCTGATGATTCCTGATATTGGATGAAATGGCAGCTTTTCAGGTGTGCTTTTATTTTTCAACTGAGGATGCAACGTAATATTTAATCATGCTATTCACATTGTGTTTGCAAAAAGCAGCATATATTAATTATTGCAGTTGCACTAACTTAGGTAATTTGCCAGTAATATGTTTAAAGTGATATTCAATGAATGCCCGTCGAAATTTCAGTAACTTGCTAATTACATCTGAAGTTATTTAAGCAATTTGTGTGCCTTTTCACAGATCCACTGAAATGCATTTGGGCTGCATTCCACAAATCAATCAATCTCTCGCTTTTTTCTACTTATAATAAGTTCATAAAGTAGACTGAATGAATTCACAGAGCAAGTGACAGATTCGATTTTATTGATGTTTGATTATTCATTTTATTGCTTGAGAACGAATTCGGTTTTCACTTTTGAAGGGCAGTCATAAGAGAAATCTGAAAAATGATAGGAAATCCTATCCACAAAGTTGATCTCAATCAGACATGAACAATCGCAAGGCATCTGTCTCTCTTTGAAAGAATCTTCACGCTTTTCTGCATGACCTTTTACATCATAGGCGCTCGCAACTCAAAAGAGTCATAATTTTGGAATAAAGCTCGAATCGTAGCAATTTTTACCAGATACTCCAGCGCTCTTGCTTCTGCAATGATAGCTGCATCATTATAGATTGTGGTATTGATAGTTGCATTTTACAGCAAATGACAAAATCCAAGATTCTCACAGAGTTCCGTCTTTAAACAAACAATAATTCGAACATGTCTCATTCTCTAAAAGAAATTGAGTTGAAATGTTGGTAGGCGATCATCTCACTGTCAATTTAGTTTTGGATTAAAGCTATATAAAAGTCGGTTTATGTACTTACTTATACGCTCGATACGTGACGAATTGACTTGTGAAACTTGAGAATTAAATCGCATCTCGAATTAACTAGCTCCACAGTCCACACACACTATTTACACTTTTCAGCAATTCGAAATGTCTTCGACAAGTACATGTACAGCACTTTGAAATTTGACAATCAAAGAGACATTCATTTCCTGTTTTAGAAATTCTAATTCTACAATAGAAAGTCTCTTTCTGATCAGCGCTTCAATGGTTCATTTATAATAAACCATCACAGTCTATTTAATTCATGTTAAAAGTGCAAGGTAAGAGAGACAGCTCATTCAAAGTTTCCTCTACTTAGTTTTGTTATTCCAGTACCAATTTTTTAAACACAATAAACTGGTGATGGCAGATGCAAAATTATTCAAGTTATTATCGATGACCTGAAAATTTATGACAAATCTAAGTCTATCAAGCAAACATGTCAATGTAAACATGAATTATCATTTATATATGCCTTCGTGGATCTAATTCTAACTTGCCTGTCAATAAAACATATTAACGCAGCAAACAATACACTCGACATTTTGCCAAATATTCTCATGAGAATATGCTTCAACATGAGTTTAAACTTGCCAAAACGGAGATCAGAAAATGCATGAAATAGCATTGACGAAACACAGCATCTTTCATGGCAGAAAAATTACATATTTTTATTAGGGCAATTTTTTGTGCAGGAAAAACCTAAAAATTGCGCATTTAAGAAATGATAATTGTGCAAAATTGTGCGTTTATATTAGTAATACTACAAGTATTACCAATAATACAGTTTTTGTAGCTACAACCCGAGGAATAGAAGGCAGAACGCAGATAAGTAAAATTTCTATTTATTGTTATTATTGTGAAGCAAAAAATGCTTCTTGACGTTTTCGTTGAGAAAGTTACGGTGTTTTACAGCTTTTTCAAGATGAAGAAACTCCTTTTCACAGATGTCGATTTTGCTTGTCATTTACGAGGTTTCACATATGAAGAAGGAGAAATGTCATTTCGTTTCAGTTTCGAAATGACTTGTAAGTCCATATTAGCTTCTAATCTCTTCTTAAAATATTTTTGCATGCCACAAATATCCTTATGAAAATCAAGCGAAGATAATTGCTCCCAAGCCTCAGCAAAAGTAGAGCATCGAGATTCAGCCATCGATATGGGCTCTATAAGACACTCATAATCTCGTTAGATGACCATCAACGAAGATGAATCGTTTGGATCAGCAATCGCTTCGTTTGCGCGAGTAACCAAAGGCCCGTCAACTTTGAATTTATGCATAATTTCTGTCACGGCTGGAAGATTCGACGCGTATAGGTAGCTACGTATAGCTAACGAGTTAATAGCGTACGAGGTAGCTTTTAACCATAATGTCAACAGGTTGTGGAGGTGCTCCAATTTGGGTAAATAAGTTTCTTCTTAAAGTGCTCTTCACAGTCGCCGCTTTTACACGTGAAATCAAATTATCGACATCGGTGAAATGAGCGGGGACTTTTTCTGCGCAACTATGTAAAGATGCGCTTGAGCTTCACAAGTTGAAAGATGAAGAAGCCAAGGATAAAGGTCTTTCAACATTCGACCGACTTCTGTCATATACTTCATAGTATCAAAGATTAATAGTTCTGTGTGATTTGTAATGCGAAAGTTATTGAGAATTTTCATCCCATGAAATTATGCAAAATAATGCGAAATACTTGCCCCAAATTCATTATTGATTTTGGATCATCAGAGGTGATGGAGTAAAAAGTCATACCATTATGTGACAGCATACTTTAGGGCTACTATATAGTATAAAAACAGGGTTGGCTTTTTGCCGGCAAAAACTGGTAAAAACCGGCTAAAATTAAAATTCCGAAAAATCAATCTATTTCTTCACGAAATGATAGACAGCAAATTGGGGTCTAAGTATTACGTGCATGCGGGTTTGCAGTTTGCAACTCTTATCTTCCAAAACATGACATTCATTCTGTGATGGAACCACATGATGTGTTTTTATAACGAACGACATGCGATGTTGTCTTTCTTTACGGTTGCTCTGCCCTTTTCTTGTGATTTAAGAACAAATGTAGACTTCAGCACCATTTTGGCTCTTTGGTTCATGTAACAGAAGTTGTTAGATGCTCGCAGAATGATCATCAAATGAATGAAAAAATGAAAATGAATATATGAATGTAACTGCTTTATACATAGAACCACTTAAGCAAACCACTTTCTTCATGTGGACGAGCTTCAATAATCCCACTGTCATTCTTCTAGGTTGCGAGTGTTCAGCAAGAATGTAGAGTGTATTTTAATAGTAGCTTAAGTTTCATCAGATCTAGATTCGAACCCAGGTCTCATGAACTCAGAGAAAACACTCTAACAAAAAAATTCTCTGCACCGGAAAATCTCACCTCCCAAATCAAGCAATGTGCAACAGTCACTTAGAATGCATTTCTACTTTTTTTAGAAATATGCAAAATGTACTAATGCTTGTTTGTGTCTGTAGCAGGAAATCATGATTTGTAGGAACAAATAATAATTAAATAACATAGTTCTCATCAGTAATCTTGATAAAGTGAGGCATAGTGTATGTCTGAACAGCTTCAGTTATGATCTCAACAAAAGAACATTTCCCGTAAGCTGTATAAAAATGATCTTGTTAATAGAATCTGAGAGCGACAAACAATTTTGACATTATTGTGATATACAAGTTTGTTTAAAGTTCTTGAAATTTCCATATTTTGAGCTCAAATCAAAACTTTACTCATTAGATTTTAAAATTAGTTTAAAATTCATTTTACATAACCTCATCCTCTAAATATGTGAGGGTAAATTACCATGACATGAAAAATGTTGAAGGGCAAAATGTTTCATCTAGTCCTTCTGGGAGTGCAGGATAAATTTCATAGTAATATTCGTGTAATCACAATGGGTATGGGACATTTGCCACAGAATTAGAAGACAAGCTTTTCTATGAGATCAGCAGGGAGGTTAATCGTAGATATCCGAGGCCAGATTTCTACATTTTCCTACCCTTCTAGCTTCATGGAATGCCTGTTTTCGATCTTTTATATAGAGCCAACTGATTTCCTTCCAGCATGGACGTCTGTTGCATCTTGCAATGAATGAAATTCGTAAAACAACAAAATGCGTGCACACTTAGAGGAATAATGCACAACAGCTTTATAACAATATTTTTTTTTATAACAATTGATATTCTTGCACCTATACTTGGAACATGTTCTTGATTGAAATACGATATTGATAGGTTTGAATTGTGAAAATACAGGCCTAAATGTTTATCGAATGATGGAAAAGTAAAGTGAACTTAGTGCGAATAGCGTTCATCAATAAAGTAAGGAGTGGCGATGATCCCATATATTATATGTACCCAAAAAAACTTAAGTAGTAATTCTGGAAAAATAGTTTTAGCCAGTTTTTGCCAGTTTTAGCCGAAAAATGGTGACAAAAGCTGGTGGTTTTTACCAGGTTTTTATCGGTTTTTGCAAGGTGGTAAAAACCAGGGTGGTTTTTACCGGCCAACCCTGGCTTTGATGGTTACTTGCTTCAATGATCCACATCCTTTCACGGTCCGGTACTCATTAATTGGATACATAAAAAACTCACACACCAATGTTAAAAAGGAGTGGCATTCTATTTTATGTTCTCAGTGCTGCTGTTAAGTGTCAATCAAGTAATGCAGTCTATCGTCTACGTCAATATATGGTATGTGCTGATCAATACAATATCAGGTTTATAGACAACATGGTTTTATATTTGTTTAATTTTATATAAACAAATATATGATTTGATATAAAATGACTTTATGAGCTCGTTTAAATAGTAGTTGGACTTGCATATTTCGTATTTCAGGCTGATCGTTCACAAAGTAAAGCATTCATGTGATAAAATGCAAAAGAACTCCTATCGATGACATCAAAATAATGAACAAGGAATGCACTTTGGTGGTTTAAGCAGTTTCCAGATGTTCTCCCCATGTTCATTATATTTGTATTTTATTCTGCAAATGGAAACACAATAGAATAGTGATGATTTAACATTATATTCCATTATTTCAACATTATGCAACGATATAAATTTGAGTTTCATTCACTACAATTGAAATACTAGCTTTCAAAATATATTCAATATAATTTTAAACTTGCATGTCATTTATCTTAGCTGTTAAATCTTGTGAATGATGGAAAGAGTCAAGAGATTTGATGCAAACTAAATTAATTTCAGTCAATATGCACTGACCATCATCAGGCAGCCTGATCACAAATTCAAAATTCACATTGGCAGGTATGCTACAATAGCTTTCAGAAAGTGCAGAAATTTGCCATCAAATGTCTTGACGCTTTCCATCATTCACAAAAAGAACACCTTTAGTCAACACATCTACAAATTTATAATATCTTAAAACACAATTTCGGTGCAGCGTCTCATCAATTGAAAAAAGCTATCAATAATCTTCGTTAAGAAATTGTGGACTGGTCAAACGTTGCTCAAAAGTACATGCTGATTGACTTAACTCACCTTAAAACCTGTTGATATTTTTAGATTATACGTGGTCTTAGTATCATGGAATTAAAATTCCATAAAATTAGTTTTAAAGGGTTGATGAACATGAACGATTTCTCAAATGGCTACAAAATTCTGTCGTATGTTCCACAGCTGTAATGTAAATAAGTGCAAAAATAGATCTACCAAATCATGAAACACTCCAACATGCTTGTGCTGAGAAGTATAAATACAGTGTCATGAATAACATCTCTCATCAAATCATAGGTATGAAGACAATTTTATACCTGGACATTCTATAAATTGAGAAAATAAAGAAGGGACAAGCACGATGTCAACGCAACAATCCGTGGAATTTTGATTAATTTGCGTCTCATGCGAATGTCACTTTCCTTTTTTCTAAATGTATGTCGTTATCTGATTCCTGCTATCATTCTGTTGCAAAAAAGAGAAAAGAGACATAAAACCACGTTGATGATTGTAAATAGTGGATTTCCACCAACTGTAAAACTACAAAGATAAGTTATATGTTGTAATGCTTTAAAGTAAAATTGAGTCTCTAATTCTTCCTAGAATATTAATAACATTTTGAGATTGTCAATTATTTATGCAGATATTGTGCGTATTTGTCAAAGTTCAATCATTTCACAGATCTTTAGACGCAGTTCTGCTACTCTATATAAAATTTCCTTCATTTCCCATAAATTTATAATAAAGATGGCTAAGTGAACAGTCATCGACTTTTTGGATGGCAGTAGAATGTCTTAGTAGTTTCCTTCAGTGACACAAGTCATTGAAGACTAAACGGGAGAAGGACTTTCGAGTTCTGTTCTTAAGCTTGAACAATAGAGCTCTCGAAGCTTTAAAAACGGCTATGCCATGCAACTACTTTGTTGAAGGTATTAAGTGTGGGATATTTGTATTGCAAAGCATGAATGCATGACAATATTAGCTCCCTATGTTTTCAAAAACCGGCATGTGGGATTATCAAGCAGAGATTGCCAAAAGTTGGTTTACTTATAATTATGTAGTATACTCCGTGTCAAGCATTAATTAGAAATAGCAACACGTAGAGAGAAACAGGGAGTAATAACAAATATCCGACTTTTGATGTGCACGAGATTCTGGTTGATGGAGTTAGAGCTTGCAAAATGTCGACTTTCTTTGAACCCGGGATTTGTGATTGAAAAAATATAAGCATACCGCCTCCTAAGCTGTGATTCAAACCTTTCATTCATATTGTGTTCACTTGCCAGCATTTCGGGACGCAAAACCTCGTATGATGATGGACTCCCAAACCTTGTATGATGTTTAGAACGCCAGCGAATTCCATCAAAAATTTTTGTTTTCAAATAAAACTTTAATTTTGAAAATAATTCAAGAATGAACTGGTTAAAATGCTAGAAAAATCAGTAGTATAACTATTACCTTTATGCATTGCACTAACTGATTGAGATTCTAACATCCCGAAGATTCTCAGCCTTAGAATGAGTTGAGCCAATACTGTGAATGACAACTGTGGTAAGAATCTCCTGGATCCTAGATCCCTGGATTAGCTGGATCTCGGGATTGAGTTTTAATCAGATGTTAGGAATGCTCACACAAAGCTATGATCTAGTGAGCAATTCACTCCCCAAAGATTTCAGTTGCTCATTGCTTAATCCCGGGATGTGTATTTCGGCATGTACACTAATAATGTCAATGCTCATTTTCAACTTTCAAATAGTAGCCCTAAAAAATGACGAGCTGGAATTCAATTCTCGACCATTGATCAAAACTGACATCATTAACCGGTCATTGACAGTTCAACATTGACAATTTTATTGAATTGTTTGTCAGAACAGCAGATACCTGTTGTGTATGGATTTGCAATGCTTTGTTTCGGAAAGATTCTTTGGCCATGAGTCTTAATTGAAAACAAAATTAGTACTTTGTTTCATTTTCGTCAAATTTTCCTACTTTTAACGGAATTCTGGTATTTTGTTTAAGTCTCAAGGAGTAGTCACTAACTGTCAAATAAAAGAAACGATTTGGAAGCCCTTTTTACTGATTGAACTATTGATTATTACTTCCGATCAAATTATTGACGAATCTTTCCAGAAATGTATTCGCATTTGCAAATAAGACGACTTTGACCTTTTGTACAAGCTCATGACTGAATGCTGTTTGTAAATTATATTAAAATGATGGCAATTGAATTTCAAATTCCGGGATTTATTAGTAAACAAAAATGAATTTTCAGTCGAAGTATTGATTGCAAAAATCATGTGTGACTCGATTAAATTGCATTAAACTATGCGTGCATTTTTACTCGTAGAACATGCGGTTCTATTTTTATCAGGCATGTTATTGGCATTATGTTGGAAAATAGAAAAACAATGGTCAGCAATTTCAATCAAATCCATCTAAGCTATAGAACTGAAACTTATGACAACTGGCTATATGTTGCCAAAACCAATGTCTGTATATGCAAAATTGATGTCATTATTTACATGTCACCATGAAATTCAAAATCTTTTGTTCAGAAAGGTGACAATCTTGTCTTCTCATGCTTTTTATAATTGTTCTTTAGAATCTATCTTGCATAATACTTCTCACACATTTCATCACTGGTGATTTTGAAGTTCATATCCGATTTGCCATCATTGTCGTGAGTACACTCCTGAACGCACGTTGAGAAGCACGATCGACTTTGATGGTAATAAATATTGTTAATTGCCTTTATACACTAAGCATTTCATGAAATGTTGGCTTTGTTACGCATGGTCGTATTATGTGCTCCCACGAATGGCCGGTAGTGAGAATAGCATGTATCCTTATAAATTGTAGATACATTGAAAACTACTACAGCGGAATCCATTCACATCAGTAGCAGGCTAATTTGCTACATGTTGCCATAGAGTAGGGATATATGGGTAGAGTGTCGACTCAAAAAAGTATCTGCATACAGTGAAAATTTTTTTATCAAAAGATTCAGTTTTTTTCGGAGATTACGTTCCTGCGGTCCAAAAAATTATTTGAGCAGTTTTAAAGGGCTAATTTTATTCAAATTACTCTTGTGTTTAGATACTCTCGAGATGAAGCCGCTTTATAAGTAGCATGAAACAAGTTGGATATCAAAGGAATGAACATTTGCTAACAAACATCTTAATTAAACTGTTTATCAAAGGAAATTTCATGAAATGCATTTTACTGCAAGTCCTTGCAAGTCTTCAAGGAAAAGTTGAGAGCTTCTGGCTAAAATGTCAAATGTTTTTTTAATTTCAATTTTCAGCACGCGGCATGATTTTATGATTCACAATTGGCGTCATTTCTTGAATCTGAGTATATAGAGCAGGGGTGCGCAACCTTTTACATTTTTCGGCCGCCATTTCGAAAGCCGAAAGAATCATGGCCACACTTAAAATGTGTGCAAACAACTAGGTCAATAGCCAATCCTTTTTATATTCCACCACACAAATTAGCTTTCCCTGATGAATGAAAATCGCACAAATGCCTACTTCGTAAATAATGAGTTAGTAAGTATGCCCATATACGACCGATGGTCATTTTTGACCCGAAATTAAGTCAAGGTGCTATTAGCACTTGAAAGTTGAAGGCATGTTTTGTAAGGGAAACCGAAGGAGAAAACACTATATACTAAGATACTGGAATAATTCATAAAGGAATCACGAGCCATGCAAAATTCATTCATCACAGAGCCGGTCTATAATTCTAGGCATTCACTCGTATAGAAGCCTGCCTACCTCGCATTATTATTGGTTATAAAGTATCTTATTATTACTAATCATACAGTTCCTTCGCAACCCAAAAGGTGAGCTTTAAATGATGATAATGTGAAACAAAAACACAACTGAAATTTAAATAATAAGATAATAATTAAGTAATAATTAATAAATTAAAAATTTTATTTATGAAAATACACAAAATCTAAATAGGTAGAAATAAAAAACCTCGTAAAGAAATTACAATATCAGTGTAAGACTCAGTGACTAACCTGCTGTTGTCCGTCGTTGTCCAAACTTTGAAAACCAGGCATTTGAGAGATGTCATTAAACTGTAAGCTATTCTGGAGATTGTTTTTTTGTGCGCGCGTCCGGTACTTGTTCTTTATAAACTTCAATTTAAAAGAACGCTGCCTTGCAAGCGTATGTGCTTCCAAATAGTACTAAAACATTCCCTCCAACTCTCGCAATCTTGGATATTCCACAACTGATTTCTATATTTCATGCAAAATGCCACCATTTTCCAACTGCTTCACGACAATCATTCGCCTTCAACTCGATCACTTCCATTTGAAGTTCGAATGGAGCCTCTCCTATCTAGGATCAGGTGCGGCGAGGCAACGAGTTATATTTTAAGAGTAAGTGCGTTGAAGTCGTCGAACCGCGCACTTGCGCATAAAGGTGTTAGACAGTCACAAGGTGACTAGCATGCTACTAAAATGACAATTGTTTTTCGATTGCCTTGAACTCCAGAAATATTTGCAATATTTCTTTTGTATAATATTCTTTTTCATTTACTTCTCATTTTCACGGCCGCAGTTTGCCTCTGCTACGGCCGCAGGTTGCGCACCCCTAATATAGAGTGTCTGAGTAGTAATAGCAATGTGGACCCATTTGCATCTTTTAAAGTTAATAATGATCAGTTTCTATAATTATGATGTTTCGTGTGATTTCAGTGGCAAGTAGTTTGTGATAACGCAGAAGAAAATAATCTTATTATAGTAATGGTAGCCCATCGAGTTGCTAATTTAACAAACTATATTACCTCTCCAAGTGGTCATGACATGGAGGATTTGTGGAATACCATTCTTTATTCTGTATATTGCCTGATAAACTCAAAAGCGTTGATGTAGCAACTATCGTGCTTTTCGTGAATAGTGACATGAACATTTTTCCGTTTGTTGACAATGTTAAGTTGATTAGACAAAGTTCATTGACATTTCAGAAAGAAGAAATTCATAAACCGATGTTATATTGATATATACACTGGCCACGCTGCCTCTTTTAGTGCGAACGGCAGAAAGAATGAACATTCACGGATATAACATTCACCAAGTGGAATTGAACATCATTTACATCTACATCTAAGACCTAACATTTACCCGAAGTCAAGAATGACAATAAAATAAATTAGCAGTGCAAAGTTCAATGAAGTGATAAGAATTAAAAATCGATACACATCAAGACTTTACAATCAATTTACAGTTATAGACAAATTCCTTTTGAATACAGAGAGAAGGTTGCATAGAAGAAATGGCCACAGCTTCAGCAATATGCAGTGACAGTTGTCCATTGAATTGTCGAATCACTTTAAATGCATTAATATTCGGACCAAAAGAACAAGCTTGATGATGTCTCGTAATAGCTGATGCCGCTGGTTTTGAGGAACGCGGGCGTGTCTTACTTGCCATTAGCCATTTTGGAACATGTTCCGCCACTCTGACTTTCAAAGGCCTCTCTGTTTTCCCCACATAGCCTGCACTGCAGGCACAGTCGTATTTGTATAATACCATAGAACGGTGGGGATCAGGGATGCGGTCCTTGAAGCTGTTGCTGGTCAAGCGTGTTGTGCGAAACCAAGGGATCACTTTGACATGATTATATGCTCTTTCAACCATGCTCACTATTCTCTTTGCCTCTTGAACCACATTTTCGTTTATGTACTGAACGCTAAAATATATCTTCTTTTTTGGAACATCTGGGATAACCTCTTTCTTCCTCTCTGCTGAAAATTTCCTTATGAACCAATCTGGATACCCATTTTGTTGTAGAATGAAAGTAAGACGGTTGATCTCATCTTGAAGATGTTGTGAAGAGCATATCATTCGAGCTCTGTTGAAAAGGCTCCGCACTAGATTTACCTTGTAACTATTAGGACAGTGAGCTTCATAATTTATATAAAGACCAGTGAAAGTTGGTTTCCTATATACTGACGTTGACAGACAGTTTTGATCTCTGTGGATGTGCACATCAAGAAAAGCTACACCACTCTCTTCATTAAATCGGAGATTTGAGTGCAAAGTATTGAGTTGGTGAGCAAATTCTTCTTTCTGACTACACTTCATAACCACGTGTATGTCGTCGACATATCGAACATAAGATTTCGGCTTCTCTATTCGATTAAAGAGAATTTTCTCCTGAACGCCCATGAAAACAGTGGCAAAAGAGCCGCTAAGGGGACTCCCCATGGCTAGTCCTTCTTTCTGCTGATATAATCGCTTGTTGAAAGAAAAAAGAAAAAGTCTTTGCAATGGTTACTCAAGAACTCATACGGCTGTACTGATCTCAAGAACACTGTTCTCAACATTAGTAACGAATCTCTATCAAGCGAGGAATTGGATATCCTGAAGTTTGGTGTAAGCCATTACATTCCTCCTAAGAAGGTTGACAAGTTGGGAATTTTCACAGATCTGGAATTATTGAATTGGAAATTGAAAATGGAACACTCACAAAACGAGCAACTAACTCAAGAGTGTCAAGTTCTCCTTTCCAGCACTGCATATAAATTGAATCGTTTCAAGCCTCCACAACAACAGAACGACTACCGAAGAATTATCAAGGGCATAAGGGACAAAGGTCTCCTGGTATTCAAAAGTGATAAAGGCAATGCTGTGGTTGTCTGCTCCAAGCAACAATATATAGAGAAAATGAATATTATCCTCAATGATCGTGAAAAGTTTGAAGACCTTAATCGTGAACCTGATTGGTGTGATGAAGATACCAGACAAGAACTTCTAACTTTGGTTAAAAATCTAATCGAACAGGGAGAACTACCTGGAAAAGTGGTGGATTTAATTCCTAAAGGTGTACAAATACCACGACTGTATGGCCTGCCGAAAAGCCATAAAGATGGTTGTCCGTTTCGTCCTATTCTTTCTATGGTAGGTACTGCATTCCACAAGCTTTCCAAATACGTGGATGATACGCTTTTGAAGCCAATTCTTCATCACTTCTCCCAATTTTCACTCAAAGACACGAAAGAATTTGTTGACAAAGTTAAGGATTTGGACATAAATGATGATGATATTCTTACATCGTTCGACGTATCTTCGTTATTTACGAACATTCCGGTGTCTGAAACTATTGATGCAATTTGTGATGTGTGGTTTAGAGTCGAACAACAGCCTCCGAAAATGGGAACAATTCCTTTGTGTGAAAGTAGTTTACGGAAATTGCTGCTAATGCTTTCTCAAAATGTACTTTTTTCTTTCAACAAGCGATTATATCAGCAGAAAGAAGGACTAGCCATGGGGAGTCCCCTTAGCGGCTCTTTTGCCACTGTTTTCATGGGCGTTCAGGAGAAAATTCTCTTTAATCGAATAGAGAAGCCGAAATCTTATGTTCGATATGTCGACGACATACACGTGGTTATGAAGTGTAGTCAGAAAGAAGAATTTGCTCACCAACTCAATACTTTGCACTCAAATCTCCGATTTAATGAAGAGAGTGGTGTAGCTTTTCTTGATGTGCACATCCACAGAGATCAAAACTGTCTGTCAACGTCAGTATATAGGAAACCAACTTTCACTGGTCTTTATATAAATTATGAAGCTCACTGTCCTAATAGTTACAAGGTAAATCTAGTGCGGAGCCTTTTCAACAGAGCTCGAATGATATGCTCTTCACAACATCTTCAAGATGAGATCAACCGTCTTACTTTCATTCTACAACAAAATGGGTATCCAGATTGGTTCATAAGGAAATTTTCAGCAGAGAGGAAGAAAGAGGTTATCCCAGATGTTCCAAAAAAGAAGATATATTTTAGCGTTCAGTACATAAACGAAAATGTGGTTCAAGAGGCAAAGAGAATAGTGAGCATGGTTGAAAGAGCATATAATCATGTCAAAGTGATCCCTTGGTTTCGCACAACACGCTTGACCAGCAACAGCTTCAAGGACCGCATCCCTGATCCCCACCGTTCTATGGTATTATACAAATACGACTGTGCCTGCAGTGCAGGCTATGTGGGGAAAACAGAGAGGCCTTTGAAAGTCAGAGTGGCGGAACATGTTCCAAAATGGCTAATGGCAAGTAAGACACGCCCGCGTTCCTCAAAACCAGCGGCATCAGCTATTACGAGACATCATCAAGCTTGTTCTTTTGGTCCGAATATTAATGCATTTAAAGTGATTCGACAATTCAATGGACAACTGTCACTGCATATTGCTGAAGCTGTGGCCATTTCTTCTATGCAACCTTCTCTCTGTATTCAAAAGGAATTTGTCTATAACTGTAAATTGATTGTAAAGTCTTGATGTGTATCGATTTTTAATTCTTATCACTTCATTGAACTTTGCACTGCTAATTTATTTTATTGTCATTCTTGACTTCGGGTAAATGTTAGGTCTTAGATGTAGATGTAAATGATGTTCAATTCCACTTGGTGAATGTTATATCCGTGAATGTTCATTCTTTCTGCCGTTCGCACTAAAAGAGGCAGCGTGGCCAGTGTATATATCAATATAACATCGATTTATGAATTTCTTCTTTCTGAAATGTCTATACAAATTGGCGATTACAAAAAGAATATTTGTCCATTGGAAGAAACGCCTACGAAAGAGTACTACCAGGGATTTGGATCAAGTATTAAAGCTATCAGGAAAGATAGCATACCATTCAGAGCGTACGGAGTTCTTAAAGAAATGCCTGTCATATGGTGTGGCACCGAGTGGAGTGAAGTCAAGAATTACCAGCGCTGGTTTGCGAGTTAACAATAACAACTTACAGTGCTTTCTCAAATCTTGTATCGCAGACGCTGCGAAGAACGTTTCATATTGGAAATCGGTTAGAATTAAACTTGTGACTGAACTGAAGTGCGAGCTGTCAACCATGGATTTCATTACGATGTACAAGAATGCGTGGATAATACATAGAAGACAAAGTCTTGAACGTCGCTTGCACAATGAAAAGTCTTTGCAATGGTTACTCAAGAACTCATACGGCTGTACTGATCTCAAGAACACTGTTCTCAACATTAGTAACGAATCTCTATCAAGCGAGGAATTGGATATCCTGAAGTTTGGTGTAAGCCATTACATTCCTCCTAAGAAGGTTGACAAGTTGGGAATTTTCACAGATCTGGAATTATTGAATTGGAAATTGAAAATGGAACACTCACAAAACGAGCAACTAACTCAAGAGTGTCAAGTTCTCCTTTCCAGCACTGCATATAAATTGAATCGTTTCAAGCCTCCACAACAACAGAACGACTACCGAAGAATTATCAAGGGCATAAGGGACAAAGGTCTCCTGGTATTCAAAAGTGATAAAGGCAATGCTGTGGTTGTCTGCTCCAAGCAACAATATATAGAGAAAATGAATATTATCCTCAATGATCGTGAAAAGTTTGAAGACCTTAATCGTGAACCTGATTGGTGTGATGAAGATACCAGACAAGAACTTCTAACTTTGGTTAAAAATCTAATCGAACAGGGAGAACTACCTGGAAAAGTGGTGGATTTAATTCCTAAAGGTGTACAAATACCACGACTGTATGGCCTGCCGAAAAGCCATAAAGATGGTTGTCCGTTTCGTCCTATTCTTTCTATGGTAGGTACTGCATTCCACAAGCTTTCCAAATACGTGGATGATACGCTTTTGAAGCCAATTCTTCATCACTTCTCCCAATTTTCACTCAAAGACACGAAAGAATTTGTTGACAAAGTTAAGGATTTGGACATAAATGATGATGATATTCTTACATCGTTCGACGTATCTTCGTTATTTACGAACATTCCGGTGTCTGAAACTATTGATGCAATTTGTGATGTGTGGTTTAGAGTCGAACAACAGCCTCCGAAAATGGGAACAATTCCTTTGTGTGAAAGTAGTTTACGGAAATTGCTGCTAATGCTTTCTCAAAATGTACTTTTTTCTTTCAACAAGCGATTATATCAGCAGAAAGAAGGACTAGCCATGGGGAGTCCCCTTAGCGGCTCTTTTGCCACTGTTTTCATGGGCGTTCAGGAGAAAATTCTCTTTAATCGAATAGAGAAGCCGAAATCTTATGTTCGATATGTCGACGACATACACGTGGTTATGAAGTGTAGTCAGAAAGAAGAATTTGCTCACCAACTCAATACTTTGCACTCAAATCTCCGATTTAATGAAGAGAGTGGTGTAGCTTTTCTTGATGTGCACATCCACAGAGATCAAAACTGTCTGTCAACGTCAGTATATAGGAAACCAACTTTCACTGGTCTTTATATAAATTATGAAGCTCACTGTCCTAATAGTTACAGGTAAATCTAGTGCGGAGCCTTTTCAACAGAGCTCGAATGATATGCTCTTCACAACATCTTCAAGATGAGATCAACCGTCTTACTTTCATTCTACAACAAAATGGGTATCCAGATTGGTTCATAAGGAAATTTTCAGCAGAGAGGAAGAAAGAGGTTATCCCAGATGTTCCAAAAAAGAAGATATATTTTAGCGTTCAGTACATAAACGAAAATGTGGTTCAAGAGGCAAAGAGAATAGTGAGCATGGTTGAAAGAGCATATAATCATGTCAAAGTGATCCCTTGGTTTCGCACAACACGCTTGACCAGCAACAGCTTCAAGGACCGCATCCCTGATCCCCACCGTTCTATGGTATTATACAAATACGACTGTGCCTGCAGTGCAGGCTATGTGGGAAAACAGAGAGGCCTTTGAAAGTCAGAGTGGCGGAACATGTTCCAAAATGGCTAATGGCAAGTAAGACACGCCCGCGTTCCTCAAAACCAGCGGCATCAGCTATTACGAGACATCATCAAGCTTGTTCTTTTGGTCCGAATATTAATGCATTTAAAGTGATTCGACAATTCAATGGACAACTGTCACTGCATATTGCTGAAGCTGTGGCCATTTCTTCTATGCAACCTTCTCTCTGTATTCAAAAGGAATTTGTCTATAACTGTAAATTGATTGTAAAGTCTTGATGTGTATCGATTTTTAATTCTTATCACTTCATTGAACTTTGCACTGCTAATTTATTTTATTGTCATTCTTGACTTCGGGTAAATGTTAGGTCTTAGATGTAGATGTAAATGATGTTCAATTCCACTTGGTGAATGTTATATCCGTGAATGTTCATTCTTTCTGCCGTTCGCACTAAAAGAGGCAGCGTGGCCAGTGTATATATCAATATAACATCGATTTATGAATTTCTTCTTTCTGAAATGTCTATACAAATTGGCGATTACAAAAAGAAAGTTCATTGATTACAACTTTCAAGATATTCTTGTCTCTGTTAGACATGTTTTTCATTTAAATTTTATCAGTCTTCTTTACGTATTTTTGAATACATTTATCCATTTTCAATAAGTTTCATTGCAATTCATTGATCTCTCATTAAGATTAACGTGTTTATGTTAATAAAGGACGTCGATTTCTCCATGTCATCCATTTCTACTCAAAATTAAGCCATATGAGTCATAAGTTCAAATAGGCCCTACATGGCCACCGACTGAATGCAAGATTTAAATCTTTATCAATTATGCGCCTGTGTCAGGATACCTCATATCCTAGCCATGATATTAGCGTTCGTCATGCTTTACATGATTGAAAGCCGAGCAAATTAGACTCGTTTGTGCATTAACGCTTCATAAAAAATGGGAGGTTTAAGATGACGTCAAGCAAAAAATAACTTGAAAATCGGCCGACCTGGACCGGTCTGTCTGCCACTCTGGCCATTCATATTTAGAAAATATTGAAGATATTTTACCAGGTTCACTACGGCAATCGACAAGTGAATTTTGAGCTTCTTTCAACCGATGCTTCCAACACTTCCTTAGAAGGGCTGCAGTCTGCAGATGATATCCGCTTTTACAAATGTTGACTTTCGTTGTTGATGCTCTTGAACATGCCGCTAGCTATTCAACACAAATCAATTGGAATAAATTGAAAATCAAATAGATTGGAAATTTCTGATTTATGCCGGAAACCTTCATAGAATGCTATGATGAGAAGGCATGAATAAATCTTAGAATTCATTTGAATGTTATTTCAACTGCACATGTATACAACCAACTAATTGGTAATCGTTACTTTCTGAAGGGATATTCAAATGCATAAAGTGACAAATTACTCCACCCGGGCCAAGATTTCAATGTCATCCGGATCGAGCAACCAGGTTATGACGCAAAGGAGTTAGAGCGGTCCCTAAATATAGTTAATCGGGTAATTGGCCTCGATTTTACAGGCGAAATACTCACAAGAAAGGCTGCTTTAGAGTGACGTCACTGGATTTGAATGGCGAACGGATGCTGCTGTTTTACGCCAAATAGATAATGCTGCTATTCATAGCAATGACCATGTATGACCAGCATTTGTATGGAAATAGACTACATACTCGCACAATGTCTACATTTGCACTGCTTATTGAGCGTGCATGCAGGTCTTCTACAAAGAAGATAGCTGAAGATTGTTGACTATGCAGCAACCCAAGCCAATTACCATCTGCAAAGCTGACAACCGCTTGCTTAAAAGATCACAACCAATAAACACCACCCACTACAAATTCCTGCCTGCTATCAACGAAATCTGGAAAGTGCTAGCACAATCACTTCTGAGAATTGCGCATGATGAAATCAATAGATTGACATTTCTCAATCGAATAATGAATGCCTTTTCCTTCCTGTGAACAGCTTCATCTTCTTTTATCCGTCTCATTGATTTCTAAGCAGCTGAATGATTGGTTTAAATTTCCTTGAATGCAATCTGTCATGTGCTTGTGTGTATGTCATCAGAATAAAATCATTTGATATCATTATCATTACTGACTACCGTGAAAAATGCATTTTACTTAGTGCATTAAACTGAGAAACATATTGCTTATTATAATGGATATCCATTAAGTGCATGTTGTCAAGTAAAGCAAATGTACACTATTTGCAAGTTTAAGAGTTCGCCATATATTGGCCTTAATGTTCTTGATTCTTTCTAGGTGACCATTATTTACAGAATTAATATTGAAAAAGATCATTAATTGCATGATTCCTTCTGCATATATTAACTGGATACAAAACTCTACCGTGCGTGCAAGTGCAATTACTATTCATCTATCAGAGCGGTCACTTTCTGTTCAAAGACGGTATTGTTATACATTTTCTTAAAAGTTACTTATTTCAATTCATCTATTCGATATTTGGCTGTGATACATAAAAAGTAGTTGCTGTTTCCGTCCAAATTCCCAATTTTGAATTATATTCAGATTCACCAGAGCACGTATGATTAATTCAAATCGCACTCAAAGGAAAACTTTGTCAAGTTGTCAATAATCAATTATCCATATCAAACGCAGTCTGCAAGACACATTAAATTCGTAGACATAGCAGTTTGCTTAGGTTAAAGCCATAGAAGAAGTCTCGACAGTCGTTATAGAAATTTCATATCAAGAGAAAGTTTCTGTTCTTGCAATGTTTGTATTACATGTTAATCATGAAGACATGGATAGTTTGTTGTGTTAACACGTCTGCTGACTCTGTCATTCATATTCTTCACGTTGTGCAAGTTGATTCGAAGCATGAATAAGGATGAAATCCTCGACATTCTATTTTGAAATGTACACTGGCTTTTATGATGCATTACATTTTATCGTCTAGTCAATTGATATACTAAATTGGGTTAAACCATAACGTCGAGATCAAAATTAGAGTTTCATCTCTGTGTTCTTAACGAGGGAAAATGGACGCTTTATCAAGTTTTTCAAGAGCCTTAGGAAGATTCTGATATCTGATAGCAATTTCGTGGTTAGGAGGCAAAATGTGATTGCATCGCCAAATGGTTTTTGCATATATTTCTAAATGTAAAATCATTTCTTAACTTTTCTCCGATCAACATTAATTTTTTTTCTTAAATACACACTCACTGTTTTATCGTAGACACAAGGCCTAAAGTCATTCTCTTGCCTTTCTGAATTGAAATTTAGAAAGTAAACATGTCAGATGCAAAATCGTTTTTTTTCTGAATTTCGATTTTTGACGAGAATATTATGTTTGAAAGATGCTGTTTATTCTAGCTTTTTAACACTTAAGTGGGTGACAATGCCGGTCAGCATTGTGCTCGTGGTCACTAACTCACTACATCAGCAAATTTATTGATCTAGGAAGCCGCACTTGTATAACGTATGAAATAATATTCCGATAATGATGGTTGTATTATGTAGTTTTATTATGGTGTCATCTTGTAGTTAGCAACCATACGGATCTCACATGTAGCACACCATAACCTCATGACCGAACTTGTTCAATTGTAACTTTCAAGCTGGTTTACTGCTTCCAATGGACGTCACTTTGTCATCTGCAATTTGTCTGATGCTGTGTGATCGTACAAAGTTGACTTTCTGAATTTCTCCCTGCAGAAAAAAGTGCCGCATATCCAGCTCTGTGTGGTTACACCATGAATAATCATAAGTAATCATGTTAGTAAGTTCCATGACTTCCTTCCAGAACACGAACATCAGATGACAGGATTTCTTGATGTGATGACTAAATGAAGCCACCCGATTTACACCCCTCCCCACCGCTCCAGCTCCTCTACGCTCTGATTCTCCGTTCTACTCCAGATCCCTGGCATCAATCGAGCAGTATGAATACCATACAAATCAACTATTAATCATGAGAAATAATTGATCGAATTGAGATCGATTTTAATTTGCATAAAGAAAAGTTTGAACACCAGAAAATAATTCTCCGAATCAAGCTGAATTCTTCAAAAATATCAACGACTGGCATAATTTTATGGAATAATAAGCTTTAGATAAATCCCTAATCTATGAGCAAAACAGCCTGTGATATCAATTTTTCTCCGCTCTGATGATTCCACCGGAGTGGTCTGGAATATCTCTGTTACAGCATCAAACTGCTGCAGATAGTAAATGGATAGAATTACTCACCCAAAAAACAGTAGAAATGCAGAAATTAGGTTGAAAGATGGATTCAAAGGAACAATTTTTTCTTATAAATTATTTTTAAATTCTTTGGGTCTTGATAAGTAACACCATTTTCTGTGCTCTTTTTGAGGCTTGTCAGTTGCTCAAAGGAATATCAAATCTTATAATTGCAAGATGTGACAAATGATTATTTTCCCAATTCTCTCTTGATACATAAATTTCATCAGTGGACATTACATGTAAAAGACATTGCATAACTCAGAAAGTTAATCAAGAAGACAAGATATGATCGGAGAATCTTTTAACAGATTTCCTTAACTGACTACTTTTCCTATTATAAATCATCTTGCTAAAAATATGAGGATTAAGAAGGGCCTATATAAATGAAAGACTTTTTCATGGCACCTTTGAAGTTTTAACAAGCTAGAAGAGCTCATGACGATACATGTGACGCATCTACTGGATTCGTTGCACTCTGCATTTGAATATTAATTGAAAAGGATCTATCCAACTCAATTTAGATATACAAGTAATTTCGAAAAATTAGTTGGGGCAAAAATAGCAATGTGTGTCACGATTAATGATTTCCCAAAAAGGCAAACTAAAGCGCAATCAGATTTGAAAATATAGGCATGAATTTTCCAATCCTTCACAGTCTATGTCAGGTATAACATAATCAGAGAGTAAGGCCCCACAACCAGACCCGTCATGAAATACTCGTAGTGTTAAGCAAAAGGGCATCGACCAATCTCAAGAAGCAAGAATTGATAAAATACTTAAAAGCATAACCAGTTAACATCATCGATGCATTTTTAATGAATCAATTTATCGATGCAGTGAAATCCGAGGTACTAAATCCTCTGAATGCTGTAATGCAAACATCTAATTCGCCATATTCACGATCACTTCTTACGATTTGATGCAGAATAAGAAAATGTTGACTCTTCACAAGCTCCTTGTGACAAAGCCTTCTGCGAGCATGTTAACTTCAGCTGTCTCTCAAAAGAACTCAATAAAAGAACTTCTTTTCAGAATCCATAATAGGCCAACAATGACCGCGAAATCCCATAATACGCAGCAGAAAGAGAAAAAATGTTACATATTTTTCGAAATTCCCTAATGAGTTAGGCTTAGCGAAATCAAACAGAAGCAGATCTGTAGAAGATCTGTTTTCAAGACTTCTTTATGTATCTTCACTTTCCACTGATGTTTGCCTGTCATAAGGCTAATTGACATTAAAGTGAACAAGAAATTGTATCTAGATTGACTTACTATTATTGGTCGCATACTGTAATGAAAATTTGCATTTTTTGAACATTCTGTATATCCTTCTTAAGTCAGCATTTAGCTACTTAAACTTAATTTTCCTAGGTGCTGCCTTTCTGCAGCAAACAACTGTTCAACAAAAGCTCTTGAAAGCAAGTATTGATTGATGAATTGTTTATTTTCAAGCTGCTATATTTATCTACCAGGAACATTATGTTCATTTCATTGAAAATTTCAATATTCATATGAAATGATAAATATTGATTTAAGGATTTTGAAAGCATTGTCGTATAAAACAGAGAGACTGTCAAAGAGATGGATAAAAGCGCTTGAATGAGATTGTGTGTGCTTTGAAGTCAGTCAACCATTCGAATGCTAGAATTTTTCCACTTTCTTTTTTTTATTAAATTTCAGTGTCTATTGTTAAGAGCAAATAATTATGTAGTTAATTATCTTATTGGAGTTGTAAGATAAATCACAGAGTTGAGTATTTACCGGCTAGACTACTACCGATGTACACGAATAATTTTTGATTTAGAAGAGTTCGACAATTTGTGAGGTTGTTTCTGGTGAGCTTAACTTCCACTGCTAGATAACGATAAGAATTAATTGTGCAAGCAGAAAGAGAAACTCAATGCGTTGTAGTGCAAGCTGGTACTTCAAATGACATTTGTTGATAAACTTGTGACAATTATAATAAAATTGATTCGATTATAGTTTTTCCGTTGTTGCTCGTTCCGATACTCATTTACCAAGCAGCTGTTGTGTTATACCATTATATCCCAGATATTCGAACATCCAGAGAGATCAAAAATCAGACTGTCTTTTTATTCATTGATTATAATTGCTATGACAGCTGATGTGTAGTGGTGAGGGTTTGATCCTGCCAATTGACATAAGTGGCTCGTAGCTCACTTGGTAGAGCACAGGTGTAATTAACCTTGGTCGTAGGTTCGAATCCTACCAGCCGCACATCTTTTGCATGGCAATTTGATCTATCGTTTATTTAATTTCACTGTTGTTATTTGCTATTTAAGTGTATAATGTAACTAATGAGTCATCAAATAGATGTATCAGATGAGAATCACAAAAATCCAAAATTTATCTGAATTTCTAATTGCACAAAGGAACTTTTTGAGCATCGGAAAAAACATTCTCCGCAACGAAACCTTTTTCTCCGTAAAACTTTGATTTGGAGAATGATGAGTTAATTAACTTTGATTCAATTTGGTTACCTTTCCAGTAAACCTACATGAAGCTTAGATATTGCATTTCCTTTGAGACTTCTGTTTGGGCTGACGTAGCAACAAATTCGGTTTCTCTCTCTCAGACACCTACATTCTGATGTTATTGACCAAAGAAGTCACCCGTGTTTCCAAGAGTGCACAAAAAAGAGAACAAAAGATAAGCTCTCTCGATAAACTTAAATAGTGTTCGAATATGAAAATCATTGCTGTTAGGAAAATGACAAGGCCATCGCCGCCGCGCCGTCTAACAGTCGTTGTACAAAAAGTCAAATCCTTTTTAATTGCAATAACTGTAAATTTTTCGACCAGTTAATGTTGCGTAGAGAAAACTATGCTCTACCCATCTGCATGTATTGAAATAGGTAGCATTGCCAGCTAAGTTTAAGATCCTGAGTATCTGCTTTATGTATTTCTCTACAGCATAAATCAGTTAGTTAGGCCCATGTCTCATCTTTCCATTTTGCGTCCATATCTCTAAATACAGAGATAATGCCTCTGTCAAACGCATGTCGGTTTCGATTTCCTGAACACGAGTTTCATGAGCGCCAATCACTCCAGTCACTGACCCACAATTTCCGCTACGATCGTTACAGATGACCTGTGTCTGTCAGACCTGTGCCATTACACAACACGTTATTGAATGGCAATCAACTCACATGAGTCAATTTCAAACTAGCCGCTCCTACTTCGTCATGTTCTCTGTATCTGCTTCAAGGCAGTCTTTGCGATCCTTGCGGGATCTTTGCAATGCTTTCCATTACTAAGAGGTATGGTGCTAAGTTGCTTTCAATGCTGCGGTCAGTTGTGTAGATGTCAGAACAAACTTCTGCATGGAAAGAGGCCGAAGATAGAACTTTCACAGAAAGACTTTTATCCTAAGGCTAATGCTATTCTGTGCGTCTGCAGAGTTCTACTCGGTTCCTCTTCTTGTCAGATAGGAAAGATAAACATATGTAAATCCAGTGACAATGGTTTTCTTATGTTCTTCAAAGGTAATTGGTCAAAATTAGAAATGTCATTCTCCCTCTACCTCTTTTCGGAAAATGATGTTTAATATCGCGCTCCGGGGAAGTGGATCGATATACCTGTAGGACTACACTCGGTACACTTGCATCATTATCAAGAGAAGGAAGTTAGCCAACGAAACCTGACCCACTACCCACCTCACAAGGGCGAGATTGTGACTCACTCTCCACTTCGAACTCCCACATTCTCAACCGCGCATCGAAACGGCAGATGTGCACTCAGTTCGCATTCGACGTCTGCAGTTTGGAATATGAAATGTGAGTACCATGGGCAGCGATAACGAGCCGGGGTCTTTGTCCCCTAATAATTGCTCTATGAGCATACAAAACGTGCTTTTACGGTTGAAGCTACGATGGTACTGCCGTAATGGCGAGAAAGCACGGTGGAGGTGCGGGCTAAAATGGAAAATTTAGACCACAGAGCTCTATTAGTCCATTGCTCAACGCACCCGATGAACCTCTCAATTCAAAATTCTATGTCCAATGCGTCTCTACTGAGAAACATTGTCAGTTTCAGAAAAGATCTTGTTCTATTTGTAAAATTATCACCTAAGAGAAAGCGTCATTTTCAAGCATTTCAACTGGATTCCACTGAAAATAGAGGCCTCAGACCACTATGCCCTACATGCTGGTCAATCCGAGGAGTTAGCATTAACTCGGTTATCCGAATCTATAAATCTTTGGCATCTCTCATTAATAAGAATTGTGATGAGCAAAGTGGTGATATTGGATCCAAACCAATATACTACGAAGCTATTGATTGGGCCATCAATTCAATCGAAACACGTTTCGAACAGCCAGATTTATATCATGAGCACATGAGGCGGAGGAACTCATTCTCGTCGCAGCTACGACTCCATCCGTCAGCAATGAATGAAAATTATCTTTCGAGAAAATATGTGATAATTTCGGGAATGATATCGTCAGGCAAAAACTTAACCGTCAACGTATGATGCTGCATGGCATGCAACAAAAGACTTTAGGGGATGTCACACCGTGCATCCTGTCTCAAAGTACTTTTGTGCGCGATTTAGTGAGTGCTGCTGCGACTTTCATACGCTTACTTTTGGTCATTCCAGCCACATCAGCTTCTGCAGAGCGATCATTTTCCTCTCTTTAAAGGCTTAAGACTTTCCTTCGATCGACAATGACCTCTGAGCGTCGAAACAGTCTCGGTGTATTGCATGCACATAAGGTCATGACCAAAGAATTAAATGCTGATGTCACTGTTGACGATTTTGCTAATCTGAACAGCACTCGAAAGGCTATTTTCGGTTCGTCTCTTATTATAAGAATGACATTAATTTGCACATGAGCTTTCAATTTACTTAAGCGCCATTTGTGGATGTTAATGTAAATTACATACAAAATTTACGTAGCATGATGGAATGTATTTGTCAGCATATATATAGCCTATAGGCCTATGACGAACTGAGAGAGGCTTGAATCAACACAGCAGTTTATAAATGTCCATCAGTGAGCTGCAGGTAATTAATGTACACCGGGCTCTTTTAGAAGCCGACTGAAAAGCGCCCTCATATTTGACCGAAACTGCTCATAAACAATGGACTCCTAAAAAACGCTGAAATTCAATAGATTCTCATGCCTTCCAATCGTGTCGCACAGCAATGTGCCATGCATTATTCGAGAGCTTACACTCTCAACTTAAAATGAGCTACGATAGACTTGCATACGCTATAGCATCTGCTGAGCAGTTCTCAAAATATGATAATTGCTCAATTTACAAATCGCAATTTTTCAATGAGAAAACTCTCTTTGATATACTGGTCATCAGAATCGGTGACAGACGTATCTCCTCCCGCCCCTGCTGCAAGTTTGGTTGACGACTTGTCTCCATTTTGCTCGATCGGTGGCGGTTCGTCTAGAACATATGCAAGTAAGCCGCATTCTTGTACCACCTGGTGATACACAATCAATTGCAATGCGTGCAGAACGGTTAGTGGGGAAGAGAAGGACATGGTCAGCAAATCGAAGTCTCCTCCGCGTAGCCATGTCTGTCAGATCTTCCAGGCGTGACCATCTCATCACGCTCTGGTTGGAAACACGATCCCTCCATGATATACCCATGATGGCTCGAATGCAACGGGCGGTGAAATACATGAAGCTTTCTACTTCATTTGACTGTGCATTTCCAAGTCTCACATGCAGTGATTGCTGTTGGTACAATTTGTTTAATGCTGGCACTCGATCGGAGCATTATAGGCAAGTAATTTTCCAAAAAGAAATATTTCTCAATCGATTAGTATATTGAAATAAATGATGCAATCTCCCGACTTTTCGGCTCAGCCTTAATTATGGGAAACAAGAGCCAATTATTCAGCATGGTATTTAAGATAGGTGATCGTGAATTAATCTCAGATGTTTCAAGTCTACGGCGGACGAAAGTGTTCATCACGTTTTTGTGCAGACATTTCCATTTAATGTCCTTGATTGATGGTTGGCCTAGCATAGATGTGCGTTCAAATCATAGAAATAGATTGTTTATCTGAAGTTGACTAGAATGGAAATTGACTCAAAGTCACGGCACATCCGGGGGAACTAAGTTGGGCATGAAGAACCAATGAAAAGCTTATAATTGCACATGTGACTGATTCTAACCCAATGATACAGTCGTTGACAAGTGTATCTAAGTGAAAATGCGTGCGATTTTTGTGCCACTATTGTGTATTGCATGAAGCTTTACTTCCATTCTAGAGGTTTTATTGTTATCAATTTCTATGGTTCAAATAGAGCAGAGGTGTGGCTCTTCGTGTGTTTCAGTAATCGTGATCGAATTGTTCTCTTCGTCTCTCCAATGTAGTTGACGCTGAGACAATGATTGCATGACACTAGATAGACCACACCTTTGGCATTGCAGATATCATTGCCGCGTTCACACACTTCACAATTATTGATATGGCATAGCCCAAGAATGAGACCGGTTGTCTCTTCTTCTGCTTGACTATAAAGGAAACATTGGAACATGTACCGCTAATGAAATGGCACAATCTGCTGACATAATACCATAGCAATCCAACAATGAGCAGCCACTTAAACATTAAACATGCCAAAATGTGCAAGGTTCAGTGACTGTTTTCAACCAGATCACACAGTAAAGAGACACAGTCGATGTCAAGTTCTACAGAGAAGTTTGTGAACGTTTTTTCGTGCGCTAGCTAACTTTTTAATGATGATCGGAGGGTCCAACATTATTGAGAAAACTTTTGCGGAATGATCTGAATTCTTTGAATCTGAAGGAATCGTGGCGATCGGAGCATTTTGAAGGAACTCACATCAATCCGCAAGCCACGCACGCCTATTTTTCCTATCTCTGCAAGGTATTAAAAATTTCTTTTTGCCCACTTATTAAGTTCTTGCATGTGCCATCGTTTTGAATCAATTTGCACTTCTAGGAAAGTGATACACTTAAACATTGTAATTCCCTGGGCATAGCTTTCTCGTTTGTGGACACTTGAACAATTGACAAAGACTTTTGTCCTGCAACCAATCTGTACCTGCCATTCATTGATAATAAGACCTGCAGACAATTGACCACGTTACTGGATAGAACTGGACTCAAAGAGCAGGTACAGACTGGTTACCGGACAAAGTCTTTAGGTTAATTGTTCAAGTGTCCACAAACGAGAAAGCTATGCCATATCAATAATTGTGAAGTGTGTGAACGCGGCAATGATATCTGCAATGCCAAAGGTGTGGTCTATCTAGTGTCATGCAATCATTGTCTCAGCGTCAACTACATTGGAGAGACGAAGAGAACAATTCGATCACGATTACTGAAACACACGAAGAGCCACACCTCTGCTCTATTTGAACACACATCTATGCTCGGCCAACCATCAATCAAGAACATTAAATGGAAATGTCTGCACAAAAACGTGATGAACACTTTCGTCCGCCGTAGACTTGAAACATCTGAGATTAATTCACGATCACCTATCTTAAATACCATGCTGAATAATTGGCTCTTGTTTCCCATAATTAAGGCTGAGCCGAAAAGTCGGGAGATTGTATCATTTATTTCAATATATTAATCGATTGAGAAATATTTCTTTTTGAAAAATTACTTGCCTACGCTGTTGGTATCACGATCGTGAAGTTATTACAAAATCATGACTCATTTTTCTGAATATGTTATATCCGCACTATTTCATCAAAAATTGTCATGTTTGGCATCTTCAGAATTTTTGCGATGTATGGAATGCGAATATGTCAGTTTTGTTCAAATGATTTCGATAGCTCTTTTTCAAACTTCTTCAATATTTTACCTCACAACCGCAGAAGTACACAAACACCGAGCAAGATGAACGAATGTTCTAGGCAAAACAATTATCAAAAACATGTCTTTGTTTTCTCACAGTGACTGCAGATTGCTTTCCTTGGATGGTGTTTGTGTGCTATATTGAAGAAGTTAAATATTAAAGATATTAAGAAGTTAAAATATTGAAGAAGTTTGAAAAAGAACTATTGAAATTATTTGAATAAAACTTACATATTCGCATTTTTTACATCACAAGGATTCTGTGGACAACAAATACGCCAAACATAAAATGTTTCAGTAAAAAAGTGAGAATTTAACAGTTTCAGCCAAAAGGGTCATGATTTATGCGATGATTTCACGAATAATTTTGTGTTATTTCACCAGTTTTGATGATCCGCATATCAAAAGGGAGCTCAGAAAATGCTCGTTCTCCCCGTGCCTGATTCATTATCATACTCACATGTTTTCTTATTGAGAAATTGCGATTCGTAAATTGAGCGGTTTTCATTTTTGAGCACTGCTCGGCAAATACAATAAAGGATACAAGTTTATTATAGCGCATTTCAAAGCTGAAAGTGCAAGCTCTCGAATAATGTATGGCTCGCTGTTGTGAGATGCGATAGGGAGGCATGAGAATCGATTGAAATATTTTATTGCTTTCGTCTCAAATTGCTGCGACAAAATCTGATGAATAAGGAAAACCCTAAAATCCGACACTGTAGTAGAAAAAGGACTATAACGGAAATGCACAATGAGACCAATATCAAGTCGTAGACACTATATGAAACTATGCAGTAATGCATGTATGTCACCAAAATCTGCATTCATTTATGTGTAAATTGATTGAATATCACATAATATTGTCAGCAAAAAAGTGTTTTAACCACAGTGTAGTCTACGTCAAGCATCGTAAATAATTTGGCAGATTGCATAGGTTCAACATTGGTCATTGCACACAGCATCAGACGACTTTACAGTAAATTTATCTTTTAATTGTGAAATGCCACTCATACATGTGTCAAGGGATTCATGTAAATGTCACCATGATGATCAAGCTAGATAAACTGACTTAAAGGAAAATGACTGGTAGCTAAACGATGCTGATCAGCGTCGTTTCCATTACCGAGCTCATGTTTACATCAAGTAATACATAACAACATCGCTCATGTATATTTCTGAAATTGGTTGTAAATTTTGTTGCAGATGTCATGATAAGTGTCAACAAGAAACTAAGACATGTGGTGAAGAAGTCAAGACATTATTGTATTATAAAACTTCAAAGGTCAAAATGAGAAGTTAAGATGTGACAGATATTTGAAGTAGGCGAATAAGTGCTAATGTAGCAGATGAAACGCTTTACATGTAACGTTTTGACTTTTAACTATTATATATAAAACTTTTTCAAGATACGAGTATCATCTGATTATATTTAAACTCCGTGAACATTTACATTCTGACATTTGAATTATGATTGCGTAAAACCTTCAGAATTGTTAGCTAAACCATTGACTAGTTGAATACAACTCAATTGTCTTGCATGGTTGCTTCGAAATATTCTCGTGATGATATTGTCAGTTTGTATTGATATTCTGTTTATGTTCTGCTACGCATATTTGCTGTTCAAAGACTCCATTCATATCTCGGAGCAGAAACATCAGTCCGTCTATTATCTGGCAAAGAACTACAAGCAATTCTGGTACAAGATTGCAAGTGTGTTCTCTTCACATTTAAATGTTAAAGAAATACAAACAAGCAGACACTAGTTTCTGGCTGCGCTTGAAAACGCCCACAAATTTTCAACGTTAGTAAAAGTAAGAATGTGTTTGGTTTCTCAAGGCAGCAAGTTCAGGTTATGAATACCGCACAGGAATGAGTAAGAGGAACAAGTAATCAATAAAGATGTCAATCTCTAATAGTACTACAAATACACTTCAACTTCGAAATGTCTTGCAGCCATGTTCAGTTCAGGCGTCATGAGTTCTCAACATTCACCAAAATGGTAAAAATATCTGAATCATAAGAGTTTAATCATTGTCATGAAATTTTGGTTATGATTATTGTTCTTCGTACTACCGCACTTTACCTCGTTTCTTTACAATTTAGAGGTCAGTTGAATGTGGCGGCATCAATACTGCCTTGATGTGTGTGTGAAATATGGCGCTTGCAATGTCTAGGACATCCTGTTGATAAGTTAACCAAGTTGCATGCTTTTATCATGCTACTTACACTTGCTGAAAGCCACTCAATTCATTGGAAATTTCCTAAAGCTTCACATCCGCATCAGTGGTACACTCGACTGAAAAAAGGTGGGCAGGATCTAGTCTGTGATTACGCTGATTAATTATCAGCTTTGAATAGTGTTTTTAATATCCCAATACGATATATAATATATGTTTGAGTCAAAATCGAACATAGTTCGATAAGAGCGAATTACTCGCTTTATCGGCTAATCAAGCATTCATTACATAATTACAGAAGCGGTCGTGACATGTTAAAATAGTCTAGTAAGTTAAGAATATAAATTAAGTAGGCTAAGATATTTTTCATCGCATTTCCAGGGACGGACGATTTATAAAAGAAATAGTCATTCATTAAATTATTGAATTCGCTTCAGATGACTGAATCCCAGATTCACCAAAAAAATAGTAAATGTCTCGATATTCTAAAATATTTCATTTCTGAATATTCTGCATAGTAAAATACAATCTCACTCAGAGTCACGGGTCGGTTTCATCTCATGTTTTTAGCCTACATGAAGAAAGTCATAGCTAGTCAAAAGTTTTCAAAATGTTTTGTATACTGATGAGTTATCCGAAATATCCTCGTCTCCGATAATAGTTTATAGTTGATTAAATCTGGTTCAACTTAAGAAATATGTGTGTGTTAGGCATATCAAAAACTGTTTGATCTGATCTGTGTAATGATATGAATGCAACTCTGACAATTTAAATCTGCAAAATATTCATTTATATGTAACGAAATTTGTCTCAATAACACAGAAGAAGATTTTAACAACATCTAACAATCTAAACCTGTAAAACTTTAAAAGAAATTTTAGAAAACTTTCTTAATAGCAGACAAGACTCTAACAATTTAAATCAGTAAAATGCCTGAAATATTTATTTACAAAACGTTGTTAATATCAGACACAAGATTCTAATACCATTCAACTACTGCATATAAATCTGTAAAACGTTTCAAATAGATTTTATAAAACTTCCTGGAACAGAAGACAGGACTTTAACAGCATAAATCTGTAAAATGTCCCAAAAAAGTTTCTCAATTGCACACAAGACTCTTACTATGTGAATCTGTAAAATATCAAATGTTAACTTTCTCAACAACACACAAGACTCTAGCAATATAAATCGGTAAAATGTCTTAAATACTATTTATAAATATTTGCTCAATTATTTATGATCAATTTATTATTTTTTTATCTTTTTTAATTTTTTATATTTTTTATTTTTTTTTAAATTATCAATTTATGATCAATTATTTATCAATCAATGACAAGACTTAAACAATTACACATGCATAATATATGCAAAATCTTTGAAATATAGACTTTCTTAGTAGCATAGCAGAGATCGAAACCACATTCATTTGGAAGAATCCTATCTCAGCTTCGGATGAACTAATGGGTATTATCATTGCCAGCTCATGTAAAAATGCTTTCTGAATTTGGTCATGTACTTTCCTCGGATTCGACATAAATTCGCGGAATAAAGTAATAATGCCCTCCTCAGGAATGAGGAACCTCTCACAAAGTTGTTTGGCTAGCTTTTCATTGTCAAACCATAGAATCGCACAATCTTCAGGCCAGTAATGTGGGCACAGTGTTTCCAAGGATTTAAGACATGGCTCCTGAGTCACAGATGACAGTTTTGAGCTCAGATTGTCAGTCAATGACTGAATTGAGCGGCTATGATTGAAGGATTGGTACGCGGTTCTCCTTGTAGATTCTTTCAAATCATTACCCATATAAGTCACTTAATTTCCATACTCAACACAGATAATCTTTATTTCATTAAACGTATATTTGTCGTGAGTCACGCCAGATTTAATGCTTTTCAGAGCTACGATCGTCTATTTTTTATGCTTGTCTGACATAATCATTGTCATGTTCCTTTTTTGAAGGATCTGACATAATTCTGTAATAGACTGTTTAGCAGTCTATTACAAGCGCCACATCTTGGACGAACTCTTGTCATGAGTTCGGAACAGAACCCCAAATAAATTACTCTTTCGTTCGCCTTTATCCTTTTATCCTGAGATAATCAATGAAAATGTTTAACCACTGCAGGATAGTCAATCCACAGCGCATCAATGGCTCTGTACGATGAAGCAACCTACCTCACATCGAACACTTTGCCAATATTCTTCAGATGAACATGGAGATTCGTTTCTACATCGTTCAACTGCCGCTGCATCTTCGGGAAATAAGAGTAAATGTTGTGAAGTTTCAATATGTTAGATTAAATGTGAAAACGCAGTCCATTGCCTTTATTGAGTCACAGACACCGAGCTCCAGTTTGTGGCTCAAACAGTGCCACAACACAATACCTGGAAATTGCTTTATGAACTGCACTCCTACACTGCTTTGTTTTCCCAGCATTACAGATGCTCCATCAGTGCACAAAGAAATCAAATGGGATGACAGGTAAGGGTCATCAAAACCATTTGCTTTTAGCGACGACATCAAGCAGTCCAATACGGTAGATGCATTCTAGGCAACAAGTGAACTAACGAAACTTTTGCGATCGTTCAATACACACAAAAGACCGAAGATCGGCGGCACAGTGGAACACGCACGTGACGAGGCTGCTCAACGATAGATGGATGAGTTATGTCCGTCCATGCCAACAACACTGAGCTGTTGGATCTATGGTCACAACGATACTGATATCCGTGGTTCATGAATCATGAAATTGAAGTCAAAAACTTGACATAGAAATCGAATCACAGCTTGCAATCATCAAGAATGTAGTAAGCAAGAATATTCTGTTCGTTTACAAAATGAAGACTGATGAGGTCTCATGCGTCGGATGCATTCTCAACAATGGTAACGCCATGCCACTATCGGGTCTCGTGATTGAGTACTCATACCCATATACTCGTCATACAGACAGATACACAACGGATGATAAATGTGCATGAGTAGAAATTTTAAGACGGTGCTCATTTTTATCAATAAGCCGTTCAAAAATAGGATGCGTGACCGAGTCCCCCCCCGAAATGAGGTTCTCAAAAAAGTTGGCAGGCTCATCCCCCCGGGCAACCCCGCCCGAGCGTGCCACTAATCCGCATCTGTAGCAAGCCATGGTTAGCCGGCAGGATCACCTGTGAACAAGTCTACATGTATCATGCTCCTCAACTACTGGCATCTCAACATGAGTTTAAAAACAGTGCACATTAAAAGCATCTTTTAGAAACACAGATTAAAACCATCATAAAATCAAGGTTTTAGAAGCTTGTCTATGCACTAGTTTCAAAACGCATCATCAAAAGGGCTGTTTTGGAAAACTATGTTTGAAAACAGTATCAAAATATAATTCGGATAAACAGAATAAAAAAATAAATCGCAGCCATGTTTGGAATGCGTTATAGAAGCTCATGTTCAAAGAGCGGCTCTACAAGATTATCTTTGATAGCTAGATTTTGAAACAAATGCTCAAAATGCAGCTAAATACCATGTTAATATGCAAAGTTTTAGTTGCGGTTCTAAAACTGCTTTGTCGACTTTTACAATGCAACTATTCCATTGATAATAGAAACCTTATCTTATTTAGTAAAACACAACATGTGCTACTTGTGTCACACATTGATAAGTGTCAATATTAGATAAGAACGTTGTTGCATGGATGATGTCCAATTGGTGACTATCGAATTCATTTAAAGCAAAAAAAACGGAAATTTGTGTCGGCTGGCACTGTGTTATCAAAATAAAAATCCCTATCAACTAATTGATTAGATAGCTTTAGTAAGTCTTGTATATCCATTATTTGAAAAATTAAAAATACAGAAAGTGTTTAAAACTTTGTTATATAAGAATGTTTTGCATAAAAAACCACCATAACAATCTCCTACATTCTTTGTTCTTTTGTCCAGATAAATCTTTTAAGTGTGAGTTATTTGAGTGCAAGTGATTTCGATTTCCGTCTGCAAGATGTTTTAAAATAAGTTATAAAGTGTTTTAGTCTTTTATCTATGAATTTTGAATGTGTGTAGCTCACTGAATGCCTACTTTTGTGTATCTCGAGGCTTTGTATATCTTCAGCTTTGTAATCTGATCTCCGTTGAATGGCAATTGCCAATCACTTCAATGAAAACACATTGATACAGAAACAACATTAGTCTCAGTGTCCTACTTTATGTAATACAAGACGAAGCAAATGGAATGCATTTTTATCGCAACTCACTCAGCTTTTGGCGTCGATGGAAAAATGTTTGCTTTTCAGAACTCAGACTCGAAACGATCCTTCACCTCACTTCTTCTTGCTACATAACAGTTAATTGAATTAGTTAGTGTACAATAACGAAATCGATCCATTTGCCATCGGCACCATTAATTAGTCAGTTAGTCAGCTATTCGACTATTTTGCAATGGAAAATGGAAAATGCTGCAACATCGAGGTATTTTTCAACTGTCGTGCAACAAAATTATAAAATAGATTACGCAATTTTAGATTGAAATATACGAAGGATTAAATTAAGTAACAATCATTTCATTAAGTCAGAAAATGTCGTGCAATGTCAGAGGAGTAGCGAATTGTCTTACAACTCTGTGAGGACGGTCAGGAAACAATAGTGAAATCAAAATGCCTCAATCAAATTTTGAGAAAGTCATTTTTTGAGGATTTTATTTCGCCCAGTCTGGTCGCATTATTATATTTATCCTTTGATGTGGCCTGAATTGACGAGAATTCATCAGTAAAATTCCCAAAAAGTAGCAAGGCCTTTTGATTTCACTAGCGATTGCTCAAATCAAGCCTTACCCTTCACCCGTTCGAAACTTTTCTGTTTGTTGAAACACTTTGTATTCGTCAATGCATTATTCATCCACTTTCTACTTATGCACTTCTGAGGTGCTACTATGATATTGACTTTTATTCAAGAGCACATTTTTATATCTCTTTTCCATTATTTAGCGGTTCCCACTTTTTAAAGTTAATTTGAAATGAAATGCATCTTTCATTAAATGACTAATCAATTTCCGATTATAATCTATGTGTATACACAATTGTGTGAATTTTGTAAACATCATCAATACTACTCACAAATATATTAGTGCAGATTGTTTCACAAGTCAGGCAAGATTTTATTTGGATATATCTCTGTGTCACGTCGACCAATTTACCTAAACCATACGTCGATAGAAAGCCTACATTATGGGGCTTTATTTGATATATCATGGTTTGTCACTGAATTATGCAAACTCGCACAATTTCAGCTTACAGAAGTGCATCAAATTTATTCATGAAATACGTGAATAACTTCGTAAGTCACGTATAAGTTCAGTTTAATTTCTTCACGTTTTTAAAACTCTCGTACCATGCAGCTACTCAAGTATTCTACTCTCTATGTATTTTCATTCGAAATAATTTACTTGTCCATAGACATATATATTACCATAGATATTTTGTCTCGATCAAATATATCGAATATTTCCTGTTTTTGAACGGAGTTTACTTTCTCATCTGTCATCGCCTTTGGTTATGAAATCAGGAAAAATGGATTTGCAAATGCGACGGGATCTGAAGATACAAGCATGAGAAAAGCACGAGGATGAACTTTCAAAGATCATTTGTTCTAAGAAGAGTAAGCAGGCACCACTGCGTCTGGAGTCTGCGTATCAAAAATCGTCCCACACAATTTTTGACTAAGTCTCTCCATCCGATCAAAGTTTGTGTTTGGCTTGGTTTTTCAGTTGAATTCAAATTAAGTCCCTTTTTCTTTGACTCTACCGTAAATGCTGAATATTATGAGGCTATGTTGGTGGAACCCGTCCGACCAGAATTAGTTCGAAGAAGAAATCTATCTTCTTCAATATTCATGCAGGATAGAGAACCTCCTCATTATTCGGAAAAGTGAGACAATCTCTAGTGCGGATGCTCAGCGAAGAACGCATTATCTCCCGTGGTTGCCAGGTGGCGAGCCCACCAAGGTCACCTGACTTAAATCCTTTTGGATTACTTTTTTTTGGGAACACTCAAAGCCCGAGTTTTTCACTACTATTGTCCTACCAATGCAGAGGATTTGAGAACTCGTTTTCAGAAGGAGTGTGATAAGTTTACTCCGGATGAGTTGTCAGCCGTAGTGAGCAATATTTGGACACGGCTGCAAGTGTTGGAGTCTGAAGGTGGGAGACATCTTGAACATTAAATGTAATATGCCAGAAATATAGTGAATTACCTGGAGACACCTATTTTCATTTTCAAACTATCTACGATGATAGAAATTTATGGATAAAAAGTAGCATAAAAACGATACATTTTGGGAGTGCATATGAATAAATTTGATGTACTTATGCAAGCTGAAATTGTACAAGTTTATTTACTTCAATGACCAAGTGTGATTTATCAAATAAAACCCCATGATGTAGACTTTCTATCGATGTATGGTTTAGGTAAATTGGACAACGTGACAAAGAAATGCATTCAAATAAATTCGTGCCTAACTTATAAAGCAATCTGTAGTTCCTCAAACATGGGAAAGAAAATAATTCTGTAGTTTTGTAAAAACTTGCCTGATGCTATTTTGTTGTTGCCGCTTATCTGAGGAAGCACCAACGTGACAATTAAAGAGTATTGATGAAGTCATTTTAGTTTGTTTGCAGTAAACCGAGAAATAAGACCTCTTATTTTGATAAATTGTCAAAATTTAATTAATGTGTTGGTGTGATTAGTTTTGTATTCAGATGGTGGACATCAATTCAATATCCCAATTCTCTAAGATGATATACATATAATTTTATCATAATAATGCAATTCTTGTCAAAAATGGCCGTTTGAAATCATTAATGCAGAATCCCGATTTAGTCCGAATGTTTAGTTTTGGAGATCTGCATAGGATGTTTTATATGGAACCTTAGCTCATTAACAGGTGCGAGAGTTCAAATTTTCAGCATGTTTAGAGTCGATTTAAGGTTGATAAAGATAAGTATATTAAAAGGAGCAAAGTCACGTACATGTAACCGCTTATTCTTGCATTGAAGTCGCGTCTAATCTGAAATTTTATTTTAACGCAACATTTGTCGATGTGGATTATCTCCCTTTGTTGATTATCTGATATAGAAAAGCCCAAGATAAATTGGGCTGCGATTTGCCCAAAGTTTATGATACAAAAGTATAGGATTGAAATTGACTGCCTGTATTGTAGCACTATGGAAGAAACTCTTTTTTATCCCCACACGGTTAACCTCGCACACATTGACACTAACTTGGTCACTCGCAAAGTTTAATCAACTTTGTCTCAAATGTGAAATCAAAGGATATCTGGTTGCAGTTATGCGCAAATGCTTGATTCATATATTTTGCAAAATGGGAATGAAACCCTCTTTTATTAAGAAGGAGGAACTCGTATTGTGTTATGAGCATGATTTTGACAGAAATTCCGTTATTCTAGTCAAAAAACGTCTATGTGCTTTAAAGGCAATATTACTTATGCTGGCTGGTAGAAAAGAAATGTATAAAGTAGCCACTGACACGACGGCATTGTTTTTTATGCATACATGTAGATAGCACCTCATTATTCTATCATCAACTGAATGAAGAAAGAAGTGACATTGGCTCTAGTTGGCCTGCTGAGCAGTTTCATCGATCTTACATCCAAGATTTGAGTGATTAAATTAACTCTGAAAGCAAAATAGTTTGCTCTAAGTTTCATCTAGCCCACAGATAAGCATCATAAGAACTGATAGTCTTAAGAACTAAAGGCGGACAAAATTCCGTCTACAACAATTGCTCCCTCAGCCGACAAATGCCCCTTTCGCTTATGACCTCCCTTGGTCGACATGGGTCTAGATGAACCAAATACCAAAGGGACATGACCAGTTTAGAGAATTCCTGTTCCGGGTTGGACTGTCAATGTAAAGACTCTTAAGCGGCGAACCACATCTTCTCGTGTCGACCGATTGACATTCGCAACGAAATGGTCTCATTACTCGTAGATGACAATTTTCTAACATGGATTCTCAGTTCTGACATTTACTTTTAAAATGTCTTCATTCCCCTAGATATAATATTGATGTCGATCAGGATTTTCAGAATAAAGCACTTCCTGCGAGTCTGACAGTTATCATATTTAAGCCAAGATTAATCGGTTGCAAGCACGCCGTGTGTTTAGCCAATTATTTAGCAAGCTTTTTTATGATGTCTTGTAAAAACAAGTACAAGTATATTTTATCTGTTAATCTGCTTGAAACATGCGCAGCTGAAATGAGAGCATAACAATTGAAAACAAATTGCAAAGTGCCGCAACAAATGCATGCATAATTTACTCAGGACATCGAAAATAAATCAAAGTGTGATGTACCGAGTTTCATAAATTCGATGCGCACTTGATTTTAGATGCCTTGCATTTATTTACGAAAGCGCTTTTGAATTCATTCTCTCATATTTTCGCTTAAACATTTATTTGAAATATGTACTTGTATCTTGTCATCATTTGACATCAAAATCCATGGTGTCCTTAGTATCAAAGTCCGTTATTCGTATTCAATTTGGACCGGAAAAGTACGACAGAACAATGAACAGCGGTGCTCGGAATGACGACACATTGACCATATGTACATGGTCGAGCAGCTCGAGATGAGAAGGCCGGGCCGAATTCACAGGTATGCATCAACAATCAATGAAACCCATTTGATACCGAAGAAGCAAAGACGCATTGCTTGAAAGTGCTTTTGAATTTATCGAAAACTTAAAAACTAGGATGTGAGCACCTAAAATTCTGAACGCCAACACCAGAGTTAAGCTTTCCGCTCATAACATGAATCGCGGAAATTCATTTGAGCTGATCATTCGTAATTTCAAAAGTGATTGCAGCTTCAAGATTTTTACAAACGACTTTATGAAACAATGAAACGCTTTGGGCAAAAGTGAAATCAATCTTGATTTCAAACCTATGTTTAAAAACACTGTTACAGCATGCTGTATTTTCGACGTGCTGACATTTGATGACGCAGTATATTTTACTTCCTTTAAGCATATTTCAATAATACTTGGAATTTTGAAGATAGAAGGAAATTATATCAGAACTTGCGCTTCAACGATTATCATGCCGGTCATATGTTGGTTGAATATGAAGGTTTCCTACCAAGCCCCGAAGATGGTTTCCTCCCATCTGGGTATACCAAAGGATCGACTCCCTAAAGAGTAGACAAGAGGAGTCGTTTACCGGATTCCTTGCAAAGACTGCCCTCTCTCTCGTAGGCTATGTGAGCCACACGAATAATGCCCCGGGGACCCGCCAAAAACAGCACAAAGCTGCTGCACGCTTAATGCAGGAAGACAAATCCGCTGTGGCCATAGAAATTGATAGTAATAAAACCTCTAGAATGGAAGTAAAGCTTCATAAATATACGCAATAGTGGCACAAAAGTTGCACGCATTTTCACTTAGATACAGTTGTCAGCGGCTGATTCATTGGGTTAGAATCAATGACATGTGCAATTCTGAGCTTTTCATTGGTTGGTCATGCCTCAACATAGTTCCCCCGGCTGCACCGCGACCTTGAGTCAATTTCCATTTTGGTCAACTTCAAATAAGCAATCTACACATCTATATCTGTATTTCAAACAATCTGCATTTCTATGGCTGTGGCACTACATTCGTTGTCTGAAGGTCATCGCATTGACGACTGGAACAATACAGAAATCGTCACAAGAGAATCCAATTTATACACGGCGTCTATTTTTAGAGACTTGGTACATAGCGCAGAATGACAAATTCAATCGTGTGGATTCATGTTTACCGTCCATTTATTATGCTTAAGTGTAACCTTGACTTTTAATGATTTTCGTCCGTTTCAACTAAACTTGCTTGTCATTTCAATCATTTCATTGCTATATTCAACCCTGAAGATGAATGGTGGTCTGATTGAATCTTTGTATATTTGAAGTGTTGGTTGGAGGTTTTGGATAATGCATACACGCATTATCATCATTATTTCGCATGAACAACACTGCAACATTTTTTCATCACTGTCACGGCCAACCGTATTCACTATCTCCATGCGATGATTGCAATGGACGTATCATCACTAATAGAATAAAATTCTGAAATATTTGCGAGTCATTAGGAAAAAGAAGCGGTGCATGTGAATGTTCCTCATGATTTTCATGAAACATGATCCATAATACGAATTAATCTCCGACAAATGTGTCTTAAGCTATACAGAAAGCATGTGTAATAAATCTCAAAGAAAATATTTGGCTCCATAATTTGACCGGATGGCAATGTGATATGATTCCTCAGTGTTCAGTTTATGACATCGAGACTGATAATTCAAGGACCACCAAGCCGGATTAAGATAACGCGGTAAAACGAGAAATCGTAAGGCGAAATTTGATAACAAGACTTAAACTGCCAAGAAAGTTGATATCAATTTTAGTTGAGGATACGTTAGCAGACAGACAGTATCGATTTCAAAGATAATGATAGTGGGAGTTCAATTGTTCTGCGGTCTCGTGTTTAAATGTGCAGAGCTGTTGAGACAGAGTAGTCTAGTTGTCTTCTGTTCATGCGAATATTGTCTACAGTTAAAGATTCTTCTCTTTTACCGATGACATTTCTTTTATTTCATGGCATTTCGCATTGCAAGGGTGGCACGACAATTTGAGATCCAAGCTGCAATCATGCACTTTAAAATTCTTTGAGATATTTCCAATTCATTTTTGAACTGCGAGATTACAACTAGGAGAGACAGCATGCGAGTAGGGTTTTAAAATTTTTGAGAAACGTCATGTTTTTTGTTTTTTTAAATCCAGCACATTCGCCTATCTAGCAAGCCATGGGTAGACAAGGCAGTAGAATTGTTAATTTGCTTGGTTTAATCTGCTCCCTCTTTTAATAAAGCATCAAGTTGTCTGTCAACTTGTCAATTTTATACTCATCCATTACTGGGATCTCCATTATAGCTAACAACATACATAGCTTATTTAAAGGCGTGTGCAAATACCCTGTTTGAAGACTGCTTAAAGTGATTATCGAAGAAAACATGACTGGAAGAGCGGTTCAGCAATAATGCTTAAAACAATGTTCTACAACCATGTTCATCACAGAGGATAAGCTCATTTTCAAATGCGTGGTTTAAAGGCCATCACTGAAAACAACGCATGAAGTTAAACGCATAAATGCGCATATCTACAGACTTGGTTCTAATTGCAGTTTTAAAATATTACCTTAAACAATACATCGTGTTTGAACTGCTATTTATGTCAATACAACGATTCAAATGACAATAGAAGCCCGATCTTATTTAGTACGATACAACATTAGCCAACTGTGTCTTTCGCTAATACATTCGATGCTGTGCATTATTGCATAAATTTTAAACATGAAAATACACACATAGAAGTTGGAAATATGTCAGTAAAGCTAATGTCTACTCTTTCTAACTTATTCCTAGTCAGAGCGGTACATTGAGGTGGTTCAGTTATAGATCGAAGCTTTCAGCAAAGTGTGGTATCAATTTTAATTCTATTCTCTTTATCTGAAAATTTTTGAATTTATTTCGACATTGATGATATTTTTTTGATGGTCTAAAAAATCACCTAAATGATACCCACGAAACTCAATTTGTTTGTTGAGGGAGGGAGATACATGTATAGCAGCAATTTCTCTTTGATGCTATTCCTAAAAGGGCAAAATTGGTCATCATTCATAGTTGACGGTATAGAAATTCCAAAGTGCATCGCCCTTAATTTTCCCTACAAGACATGCAAATGAAAATACATATAGAATTTCAATTCAAAACTTTACGATTTATTTTTTGATTTCATAAAAAAAAGTTCAAAATCATGCCAGCTATTTAAACATTTTACTGTTGAAAATCAGATGTCGGCGAATATCCGATTTTCAAAGAGCATCTGACAAAATATTTCAATGTAAGCTTATGATGACAGAAATTATTAATAAATAACATTAATGATAGAATATAAATGAGAAACATCATGTGACATCCATCACGAAATCCTATGTGCACGATCGCGATGTAGAATGACAATAAAGTCAAACGAATTCAAAATGCAAAGTAAGCAAATTTAGCGGCAAACTGAAAATAAAGTGGGAGGAAAGTAAACAAAGTATATCAATAAAAGCGCCATAATGACACACAAATATAATAAATTTAATAAACACATGCGGATATGCACTATAATCTTATAATTTCCAATTTTCTCAATACGCGTAATCAAACTATTCTATTCTCGTGATTGAAGCAGTGTTCTCGCTACGAGATACCCACAAGGAACAGGAGACGCATGATTGTGTGATACACGTGATTTTATATAGTCATTAGAAATGTCAATTTTGCAGTCACCTTTTTGCAAAGAAGCTAATCAATGGAAATTCAATCCT